>JAKVIS010004258.1:0-14359 GCA_033119425.1 Bufotes viridis | reverse complement strand
AGAGTCTCAACACAGCAATCCGAAGTGCAAAGTTCCCTGGGAAAAGGGAATATGCAAAATAAATGTGGAGCCCCAGTTATGGGTCTACAACACAATGAAAGCCAGATATCCCTCAAAGGAAGGAAAACCAAGCAAGGGGTGTCTCCATTACAGAGATCACCAAATCCACCATATTAAGTGGCCCCTATGTCAAGATCCGCTTTTTTACAAGCTTTAAGGATGTGACAGGGAAAACCTAAGCCAGTTATCCATCCACAGACAGCTGTTTCGGGGTGTTGCCCCTCATCAGTGCGGAGTAGGATTCTGGCTAACCTGGAGCAATGCCTCGGAGACCACCCAAACACAACAATAGCTGATCTCCTCAGGAGACCAGCTACAAAAAACACCGCGGAGCCTCACTTAAGAGTCTCAACACAGCAATCCGAAGTGCAAAGTTCCCTGGGAAAAGGGAATATGCAAAATAAATGTGGAGCCCCAGTTATGGGTCTACAACACAATGAAAGCCAGATATCCCTCAAAGGAAGGAAAACCAAGCAAAATGGTGTCTCCATTACAGAGATCACCAAATCCACCATATTAAGTGGCCCCTATGTCAAGATCCGCTTTTTTACAAGCTTTAAGGATGTGACGAGGAAAACCTAAGCCAGTTATCCATCCACAGACAGCTGTTTCGAGGTGTTGCCCCTCATCAGTGCGGAGTAGGATTCTGGCTAACCGGGAGCAATGCCTCGGAGACCACCCAAACACAACAATAGCTGATCTCCTCAGGAGACCAGCTACAAAAAGCTACCGCGGAGCCTCACTTAAGAGTCTCAACACAGCAATCCGAAGTGCAAAGTTCCCTGGGAAAAGGGAATATGCAAAATAAATGTGGAGCCCCAGTTATGGGTCTACAACACAATGAAAGCCAGATATCCCTCAAAGGAAGGAAAACCAAGCAAAGGGTGTCTCCATTACAGAGATCACCAAATCCACCATATTAAGTGGCCCCTATGTCAAGATCCGCTTTTTTACAAGCTTTAAGGATGTGACAGGGAAAACCTAAGCCAGTTATCCATCCACAGACAGCTGTTTCGGGGTGTTGCCCCTCATCAGTGCGGAGTAGGATTCTGGCTAACCGGGAGCAATGCCTCGGAGACCACCCAAACACAACAATAGCTGATCTCCTCAGGAGACCAGCTACAAAAAACTACCGGAGCCTCACTTAGAGTCTCAACACAGCAATCCGAAGTGCAAAGTTCCCTGGGAAAAGGGAATATGCAAAATAAATGTGGAGCCCCAGTTATGGGTCTACAACACAATGAAAGCCAGATATCCCTCAAAGGAAGGAAAACCAAGCAAAGGGTGTCTCCATTACAGAGATCACCAAATCCACCATATTAAGTGGCCCCTATGTCAAGATCCGCTTTTTTACAAGCTTTAAGGATGTGACAGGGAAAACCTAAGCCAGTTATCCATCCACAGACAGCTGTTTCGAGGTGTTGCCCCTCATCAGTGCGGAGTAGGATTCTGGCTAACCTGGAGCAATGCCTCGGAGACCACCCAAACACAACAATAGCTGATCTCCTCAGGAGACCAGCTACAAAAAACACCGCGGAGCCTCACTTAAGAGTCTCAACACAGCAATCCGAAGTGCAAAGTTCCCTGGGAAAAGGGAATATGCAAAATAAATGTGGAGCCCCAGTTATGGGTCTACAACACAATGAAAGCCAGATATCCCTCAAAGGAAGGAAAACCAAGCAAAATGGTGTCTCCATTACAGAGATCACCAAATCCACCATATTAAGTGGCCCCTATGTCAAGATCCGCTTTTTTACAAGCTTTAAGGATGTGACGGGAAAACCTAAGCCAGTTATCCATCCACAGACAGCTGTTTCGGGTGTTGCCCCTCATCAGTGCGGAGTAGGATTCTGGCTAACCGGGAGCAATGCCTCGGAGACCACCCAAACACAACAATAGCTGATCTCCTCAGGAGACCAGCTACAAAAAACACTGCGGAGCCTCACTTAAGAGTCTCAACACAGCAATCCGAAGTGCAAAGTTCCCTGGGAAAAGGGAATATGCAAAATAAATGTGGAGCCCCAGTTATGGGTCTACAACACAATGAAAGCCAGATATCCCTCAAAGGAAGGAAAACCAAGCAAAGTGGTGTCTCCATTACAGAGATCACCAAATCCACCATATTAAGTGGCCCCTATGTCAAGATCCGCTTTTTTACAAGCTTTAAGGATGTGACAGGGAAAACCTAAGCCAGTTATCCATCCACAGACAGCTGTTTCGGGGTGTTGCCCCTCATCAGTGCGGAGTAGGATTCTGGCTAACCGGGAGCAATGCCTCGGAGACCACCCAAACACAACAATAGCTGATCTCCTCAGGAGACCAGCTACAAAAAGCACTGCGGAGCCTCACTTAAGAGTCTCAACACAGCAATCCGAAGTGCAAAGTTCCCTGGGAAAAGGGAATATGCAAAATAAATGTGGAGCCCCAGTTATGGGTCTACAACACAATGAAAGCCAGATATCCCTCAAAGGAAGGAAAACCAAGCAAAGGGTGTCTCCATTACAGAGATCACCAAATCCACCATATTAAGTGGCCCCTATGTCAAGATCCGCTTTTTACAAGCTTTAAGGATGTGACAGGGAAAACCTAAGCCAGTTATCCATCCACAGACAGCTGTTTCGAGGTGTTGCCCCTCATCAGTGCGGAGTAGGATTCTGGCTAACCGGGAGCAATGCCTCGGAGACCACCCAAACACAACAATAGCTGATCTCCTCAGGGAGACCAGCTACAAAAAACACCGCGGAGCCTCACTTAAGAGTCTCAACACAGCAATCCGAAGTGCAAAGTTCCCTGGGAAAAGGGAATATGCAAAATAAATGTGGAGCCCCAGTTATGGGTCTACAACACAATGAAAGCCAGATATCCCTCAAAGGAAGGAAAACCAAGCAAAGTGGTGTCTCCATTACAGAGATCACCAAATCCACCATATTAAGTGGCCCCTATGTCAAGATCCGCTTTTTACAAGCTTTAAGGATGTGACGGGGAAAACCTAAGCCAGTTATCCATCCACAGACAGCTGTTTCGAGGTGTTGCCCCTCATCAGTGCGGAGTAGGATTCTGGCTAACCGGGAGCAATGCCTCGGAGACCACCCAAACACAACAATAGCTGATCTCCTCAGGAGACCAGCTACAAAAACACAGCGGAGCCTCACTTAAGAGTCTCAACACAGCAATCCGAAGTGCAAAGTTCCCTGGGAAAAGGGAATATGCAAAATAAATGTGGAGCCCCAGTTATGGGTCTACAACACAATGAAAGCCAGATATCCCTCAAAGGAAGGAAAACCAAGCAAAGGGTGTCTCCATTACAGAGATCACCAAATCCACCATATTAAGTGGCCCCTATGTCAAGATCCGCTTTTTTACAAGCTTTAAGGATGTGACAGGGAAAACCTAAGCCAGTTATCCATCCACAGACAGCTGTTTCGGGGTGTTGCCCCTCATCAGTGCGGAGTAGGATTCTGGCTAACCGGGAGCAATGCCTCGGAGACCACCCAAACACAACAATAGCTGATCTCCTCAGGGAGACCAGCTACAAAAAACACCGCGGAGCCTCACTTAAGAGTCTCAACACAGCAATCCGAAGTGCAAAGTTCCCTGGGAAAAGGGAATATGCAAAATAAATGTGGAGCCCCAGTTATGGGTCTACAACACAATGAAAGCCAGATATCCCTCAAAGGAAGGAAAACCAAGCAAAGGGTGTCTCCATTACAGAGATCACCAAATCCACCATATTAAGTGGCCCCTATGTCAAGATCCGCTTTTTTACAAGCTTTAAGGATGTGACGGGGAAAACCTAAGCCAGTTATCCATCCACAGACAGCTGTTTCGGGGTGTTGCCCCTCATCAGTGCGGAGTAGGATTCTGGCTAACCGGGAGCAATGCCTCGGAGACCACCCAAACACAACAATAGCTGATCTCCTCAGGAGACCAGCTACAAAAAGCACCACGGAGCCTCACTTAAGAGTCTCAACACAGCAATCCGAAGTGCAAAGTTCCCTGGGAAAAGGGAATATGCAAAATAAATGTGGAGCCCCAGTTATGGGTCTACAACACAATGAAAGCCAGATATCCCTCAAAGGAAGGAAAACCAAGCAAAGGGTGTCTCCATTACAGAGATCACCAAATCCACCATATTAAGTGGCCACTATGTCAAGATCCGCTTTTTTACAAGCTTTAAGGATGTGACGGGGAAAACCTAAGCCAGTTATCCATCCACAGACAGCTGTTTCGAGGTGTTGCCCCTCATCAGTGCGGAGTAGGATTCTGGCTAACCGGGAGCAATGCCTCGGAGACCACCCAAACACAACAATAGCTGATCTCCTCAGGGAGACCAGCTACAAAAAACACCGCGGAGCCTCACTTAAGAGTCTCAACACAGCAATCCGAAGTGCAAAGTTCCCTGGGAAAAGGGAATATGCAAAATAAATGTGGAGCCCCAGTTATGGGTCTACAACACAATGAAAGCCAGATATCCCTCAAAGGAAGGAAAACCAAGCAAAGGGGTGTCTCCATTACAGAGATCACCAAATCCACCATATTAAGTGGCCCCTATGTCAAGATCCCGCTTTTTTACAAGCTTTAAGGATGTGACGGGGAAAACCTAAGCCAGTTATCCATCCACAGACAGCTGTTTCGGGGTGTTGCCCCTCATCAGTGCGGAGTAGGATTCTGGCTAACCGGGAGCAATGCCTCGGAGACCACCCAAACACAACAATAGCTGATCTCCTCAGGAGACCAGCTACAAAAAACACTGCGGAGCCTCACTTAAGAGTCTCAACACAGCAATCCGAAGTGCAAAGTTCCCTGGGAAAAGGGAATATGCAAAATAAATGTGGAGCCCCAGTTATGGGTCTACAACACAATGAAAGCCAGATATCCCTCAAAGGAAGGAAAACCAAGCAAAGGGTGTCTCCATTACAGAGATCACCAAATCCACCATATTAAGTGGCCCCTATGTCAAGATCCGCTTTTTTACAAGCTTTAAGGATGTGACAGGGAAAACCTAAGCCAGTTATCCATCCACAGACAGCTGTTTCGAGGTGTTGCCCCTCATCAGTGCGGAGTAGGATTCTGGCTAACCGGGAGCAATGCCTCGGAGACCACCCAAACACAACAATAGCTGATCTCCTCAGGAGACCAGCTACAAAAAACACCGCGGAGCCTCACTTAAGAGTCTCAACACAGCAATCCGAAGTGCAAAGTTCCCTGGGAAAAGGGAATATGCAAAATAAATGTGGAGCCCCAGTTATGGGTCTACAACACAATGAAAGCCAGATATCCCTCAAAGGAAGGAAAACCAAGCAAAGGGTGTCTCCATTACAGAGATCACCAAATCCACCATATTAAGTGGCCACTATGTCAAGATCCCGCTTTTTTACAAGCTTTAAGGATGTGACAGGGAAAACCTAAGCCAGTTATCCATCCACAGACAGCTGTTTCGAGGTGTTGCCCCTCATCAGTGCGGAGTAGGATTCTGGCTAACCGGGAGCAATGCCTCGGAGACCACCCAAACACAACAATAGCTGATCTCCTCAGGAGACCAGCTACAAAAAACACTGCGGAGCCTCACTTAAGAGTCTCAACACAGCAATCCGAAGTGCAAAGTTCCCTGGGAAAAGGGAATATGCAAAATAAATGTGGAGCCCCAGTTATGGGTCTACAACACAATGAAAGCCAGATATCCCTCAAAGGAAGGAAAACCAAGCAAGGGGTGTCTCCATTACAGAGATCACCAAATCCACCATATTAAGTGGCCCCTATGTCAAGATCCCGCTTTTTTACAAGCTATAAGGATGTGACAGGGAAAACCTAAGCCAGTTATCCATCCACAGACAGCTGTTTCGGGGTGTTGCCCCTCATCAGTGCGGAGTAGGATTCTGGCTAACCTGGAGCAATGCCTCGGAGACCACCCAAACACAACAATAGCTGATCTCCTCAGGAGACCAGCTACAAAAACACAGCGGAGCCTCACTTAAGAGTCTCAACACAGCAATCCGAAGTGCAAAGTTCCCTGGGAAAAGGGAATATGCAAAATAAATGTGGAGCCCCAGTTATGGGTCTACAACACAATGAAAGCCAGATATCCCTCAAAGGAAGGAAAACCAAGCAAAATGGTGTCTCCATTACAGAGATCACCAAATCCACCATATTAAGTGGCCCCTATGTCAAGATCCGCTTTTTTACAAGCTTTAAGGATGTGACGGGAAAACCTAAGCCAGTTATCCATCCACAGACAGCTGTTTCGAGGTGTTGCCCCTCATCAGTGCGGAGTAGGATTCTGGCTAACCGGGAGCAATGCCTCGGAGACCACCCAAACACAACAATAGCTGATCTCCTCAGGAGACCAGCTACAAAAACACAGCGGAGCCTCACTTAAGAGTCTCAACACAGCAATCCGAAGTGCAAAGTTCCCTGGGAAAAGGGAATATGCAAAATAAATGTGGAGCCCCAGTTATGGGTCTACAACACAATGAAAGCCAGATATCCCTCAAAGGAAGGAAAACCAAGCAAAGGGGTGTCTCCATTACAGAGATCACCAAATCCACCATATTAAGTGGCCCCTATGTCAAGATCCCGCTTTTTTACAAGCTTTAAGGATGTGACGGGGAAAACCTAAGCCAGTTATCCATCCACAGACAGCTGTTTCGAGGTGTTGCCCCTCATCAGTGCGGAGTAGGATTCTGGCTAACCGGGAGCAATGCCTCGGAGACCACCCAAACACAACAATAGCTGATCTCCTCAGGAGACCAGCTACAAAAACAACAGCGGAGCCTCACTTAAGAGTCTCAACACAGCAATCCGAAGTGCAAAGTTCCCTGGGAAAAGGGAATATGCAAAATAAATGTGGAGCCCCAGTTATGGGTCTACAACACAATGAAAGCCAGATATCCCTCAAAGGAAGGAAAACCAAGCAAAGGGTGTCTCCATTACAGAGATCACCAAATCCACCATATTAAGTGGCCCCTATGTCAAGATCCGCTTTTTTACAAGCTTTAAGGATGTGACAGGGAAAACCTAAGCCAGTTATCCATCCACAGACAGCTGTTTCGGGGTGTTGCCCCTCATCAGTGCGGAGTAGGATTCTGGCTAACCGGGAGCAATGCCTCGGAGACCACCCAAACACAACAATAGCTGATCTCCTCAGGAGACCAGCTACAAAAAACACCGCGGAGCCTCACTTAAGAGTCTCAACACAGCAATCCGAAGTGCAAAGTTCCCTGGGAAAAGGGAATATGCAAAATAAATGTGGAGCCCCAGTTATGGGTCTACAACACAATGAAAGCCAGATATCCCTCAAAGGAAGGAAAACCAAGCAAAGGGGTGTCTCCATTACAGAGATCACCAAATCCACCATATTAAGTGGCCCCTATGTCAAGATCCCGCTTTTTTACAAGCTATAAGGATGTGAAGGGAAAACCTAAGCCAGTTATCCATCCACAGACAGCTGTTTCGGGGTGTTGCCCCTCATCAGTGCGGAGTAGGATTCTGGCTAACCTGGAGCAATGCCTCGGAGACCACCCAAACACAACAATAGCTGATCTCCTCAGGAGACCAGCTACAAAAAACACCGCGGAGCCTCACTTAAGAGTCTCAACACAGCAATCCGAAGTGCAAAGTTCCCTGGGAAAAGGGAATATGCAAAATAAATGTGGATCCCCAGTTATGGGTCTACAATACACAATGAAAGCCAGATATCCCTCAAAGGTAGGAAAACCAAGCAAAATGGTGTCTCCATTACAGAGATCACCAAATCCACCATATTAAGTGGCCCCTATGTCAAGATCCGCTTTTTTACAAGCTTTAAGGATGTGACAGGGAAAACCTAAGCCAGTTATCCATCCACAGACAGCTGTTTCGAGGTGTTGCCCCTCATCAGTGCGGAGTAGGATTCTGGCTAACCGGGAGCAATGCCTCGGAGACCACCCAAACACAACAATAGCTGATCTCCTCAGGGAGACCAGCTACAAAAACACTGCGGAGCCTCACTTAAGAGTCTCAACACAGCAATCCGAAGTGCAAAGTTCCCTGGGAAAAGGGAATATGCAAAATAAATGTGGAGCCCCAGTTATGGGTCTACAACACAATGAAAGCCAGATATCCCTCAAAGGAAGGAAAACCAAGCAAAGGGTGTCTCCATTACAGAGATCACCAAATCCACCATATTAAGTGGCCCCTATGTCAAGATCCCGCTTTTTTACAAGCTTTAAGGATGTGACAGGGAAAACCTAAGCCAGTTATCCATCCACAGACAGCTGTTTCGGGGTGTTGCCCCTCATCAGTGCGGAGTAGGATTCTGGCTAACCGGGAGCAATGCCTCGGAGACCACCCAAACACAACAATAGCTGATCTCCTCAGGAGACCAGCTACAAAAAGCTACCGCGGAGCCTCACTTAAGAGTCTCAACACAGCAATCCGAAGTGCAAAGTTCCCTGGGAAAAGGGAATATGCAAAATAAATGTGGAGCCCCAGTTATGGGTCTACAACACAATGAAAGCCAGATATCCCTCAAAGGAAGGAAAACCAAGCAAAGGGTGTCTCCATTACAGAGATCACCAAATCCACCATATTAAGTGGCCACTATGTCAAGATCCCGCTTTTTTACAAGCTTTAAGGATGTGACGGGAAAACCTAAGCCAGTTATCCATCCACAGACAGCTGTTTCGAGGTGTTGCCCCTCATCAGTGCGGAGTAGGATTCTGGCTAACCGGGAGCAATGCCTCGGAGACCACCCAAACACAACAATAGCTGATCTCCTCAGGAGACCAGCTACAAAAACACCGCGGAGCCTCACTTAAGAGTCTCAACACAGCAATCCGAAGTGCAAAGTTCCCTGGGAAAAGGGAATATGCAAAATAAATGTGGAGCCCCAGTTATGGGTCTACAACACAATGAAAGCCAGATATCCCTCAAAGGAAGGAAAACCAAGCAAAGGGGTGTCTCCATTACAGAGATCACCAAATCCACCATATTAAGTGGCCCCTATGTCAAGATCCCGCTTTTTTACAAGCTTTAAGGATGTGACGGGGAAAACCTAAGCCAGTTATCCATCCACAGACAGCTGTTTCGGGGTGTTGCCCCTCATCAGTGCGGAGTAGGATTCTGGCTAACCGGGAGCAATGCCTCGGAGACCACCCAAACACAACAATAGCTGATCTCCTCAGGAGACCAGCTACAAAAAACACAGCGGAGCCTCACTTAAGAGTCTCAACACAGCAATCCGAAGTGCAAAGTTCCCTGGGAAAAGGGAATATGCAAAATAAATGTGGAGCCCCAGTTATGGGTCTACAACACAATGAAAGCCAGATATCCCTCAAAGGAAGGAAAACCAAGCAAAGGGGTGTCTCCATTACAGAGATCACCAAATCCACCATATTAAGTGGCCCCTATGTCAAGATCCCGCTTTTTTACAAGCTTTAAGGATGTGACCGGGAAAACCTAAGCCAGTTATCCATCCACAGACAGCTGTTTCGGGTGTTGGCCCTCATCAGTGCGGAGTAGGATTCTGGCTAACTGGGAGCAATGCCTCGGAGACCACCCAAACACAACAATAGCTGATCTCCTCAGGGAGACCAGCTACAAAAACACCGCGGAGCCTCACTTAAGAGTCTCAACACAGCAATCCGAAGTGCAAAGTTCCCTGGGAAAAGGGAATATGCAAAATAAATGTGGAGCCCCAGTTATGGGTCTACAACACAATGAAAGCCAGATATCCCTCAAAGGAAGGAAAACCAAGCAAAGGGTGTCTCCATTACAGAGATCACCAAATCCACCATATTAAGTGGCCCCTATGTCAAGATCCCATTTTTTTACAAGCTTTAAGGATGTGACGGGGAAAACCTAAGCCAGTTATCCATCCACAGACAGCTGTTTCGGGGTGTTGGCCCTCATCAGTGCGGAGTAGGATTCTGGCTAACCGGGAGCAATGGCTCGGAGACCACCCAAACACAACAATAGCTGATCTCCTCAGGGAGACCAGCTACAAAAACACCGCGGAGCCTCACTTAAGAGTCTCAACACAGCAATCCGAAGTGCAAATTTCCCTGGGAAAAGGGAATATGCAAAATAAATGTGGAGCCCCAGTTATGGGTCTACAACACAATGAAAGCCAGATATCCCTCAAAGGAAGGAAAACCAAGCAAAGGGTGTCTCCAATACAGAGATCACCAAATCCACCATATTAAGTGGCCACTATGTCAAGATCCCGCTTTTTTTTACAAGCTTTAAGGATGTGACGGGGAAAACCTAAGCCAGTTATCCATCCACAGATAGCTGTTTCGGGGTGATGCCCCTCATCAGTGCAGAGTAGGATTCTGGCTAAGCGGGAGCAATGCCTCGGAGACCACCCAAACACAACAATAGCTGATCTCCTCAGGAGACCAGCTACAAAAACACCACGGAGCCACACTTAAGAGTCTCAACACAGCAATCCGAAGTTCAAAATTCTCTGGGAAAAGGGAATATGCAAAATAAATGTGGAGCCCCAGTTATGGGTCTACAACACAATGAAAGCCAGATATCCCTCAAAGGAAGAAAAACCAAGCAAAGGGGTGTCTCCATTACAGAGATCACCAAATCCACCATATTAAGTGGCCCCTATGTCAAGATCCCGCTTTTTTTACAAGCTATAAGGATGTGAAGGGGAAAACCTAAGCCAGTTATCCATCCGCAGACAGCTGTTTCGGGGTGTTGCCCCTCATCAGTGCGGAGTAGGATTCTGGCTAACCTGGAGCAATGCCTCGGAGACCACCCAAACACAACAATAGCTGATCTCCTCAGGAGACCAGCTACAAAAACACCGCGGAGCCTCACTTAAGAGTCTCAACACAGCAATCCGAAGTTCAAAATTCTCTGGAAAAAGGGAATATGCTAAATAAATGTGGATCCCCAGTTATGGGTCTACAACACAATGAAAGCCAGATATCCCTCAAAGGTCGGAAAACCAAGCAAAATGGTGTCTCCATTACAGAGATCACAAAATCCACCATATTAAGTGGCCCCTATGTCAAGATCCCGCTTTTTTTACAAGCTTTAAGGATGTGACGGGGAAAACCTAAGCCAGTTATCCATCCACAGACAGCTGTTTCGGGTGTTGCCCCTCATCAGTGCGGAGTAGGATTCTGGCTAATCGGGAGCAATGCCTCGGAGACCACCCAAACACAACAATAGCTGATCTCCTCAGGGAGACCAGCTACAAAAAACACAGCGGAGCCTCACTTAAGAGTCTCAACACAGCAATCCGAAGTGCAAAGTTCCCTGGGAAAAGGGAATATGCAAAATAAATTTGGAGCCCCAGTTATGGGTCTACAACACAATGAAAGCCAGATATCCCTCAAAGGAAGGAAAACCAAGCAAAGTGGTGTCTCCATTACAGAGATCACCAAATCCACCATATTAAGTGGCCCCTATGTCAAGATCCCGCTTTTTTACAAGCTATAAGGATGTGACGGGGAAAACCTAAGCCAGTTATCCATCCACAGACAGCTGTTTCGAGGTGTTGCCCCTCATCAGTGCGGAGTAGGATTCTGGCTAACCGGGAGCAATGCCTCGGAGACCACCCAAACACAACAATAGCTGATCTCCTCAGGGAGACCAGCTACAAAAACACAGCGGAGCCTCACTTAAGAGTCTCAACACAGCAAGCCTAAGTGCAAAGTTCCCTGGGAAAAGGGAATATGCAAAATAAATGTGGAGCCCCAGTTATGGGTCTACAACACAATGAAAGCCAGATATCCCTCAAAGGAAGGAAAACCAAGCAAAGGGGTGTCTCCATTACAGAGATCACCAAATCCACCATATTAAGTGGCCCCTATGTCAAGATCCCGCTTTTTTACAAGCTTTAAGGATGTGACAGGGAAAACCTAAGCCAGTTATCCATCCACAGACAGCTGTTTCGGGGTGTTGGCCCTCATCAGTGCGGAGTAGGATTCTGGCTAACCGGGAGCAATGCCTCGGAGACCACCCAAACACAACAATAGCTGATCTCCTCAGGGAGACCAGCTACAAAAACACCGCAGAGCCTCACTTAAGAGTCTCAACACAGCAATCCGAAGTGCAAAGTTCCCTGGGAAAAGGGAATATGCAAAATAAATGTGGAGCCCCAGTTATGGGTCTACAACACAATGAAAGCCAGATATCCCTCAAAGGAAGGAAAACCAAGCAAAGGGGTGTCTCCATTACAGAGATCACCAAATCCACCATATTAAGTGGCCCCTATGTCAAGATCCCGCTTTTTTACAAGCTATAAGGATGTGACGGGGAAAACCTAAGCCAGTTATCCATCCACAGACAGCTGTTTCGGGGTGTTGCCCCTCATCAGTGCGGAGTAGGATTCTGGCTAACCGGGAGCAATGCCTCGGAGACCACCCAAACACAACAATAGCTGATCTCCTCAGGGAGACCAGCTACAAAAACACCGCGGAGCCTCACTTAAGAGTCTCAACACAGCAATCCGAAGTGCAAAGTTCCCTGGGAAAGGGAATATGCAAAATAAATGTGGAGCCCCAGTTATGGGTCTACAACACAATGAAAGCCAGATATCCCTCAAAGGAAGGAAAACCAAGCAAAGGGGTGTCTCCATTACAGAGATCACCAAATCCACCATATTAAGTGGCCCCTATGTCAAGATCCCGCTTTTTTACAAGCTATAAGGATGTGACGGGGAAAACCTAAGCCAGTTATCCATCCACAGACAGCTGTTTCGGGGTGTTGCCCCTCATCAGTGCGGAGTAGGATTCTGGCTAACCTGGAGCAATGCCTCGGAGACCACCCAAACACAACAATAGCTGATCTCCTCAGGGAGACCAGCTACAAAAACACCGCGGAGCCTCACTTAAGAGTCTCAACACAGCAATCCGAAGTGCAAAGTTCCCTGGGAAAAGGGAATATGCAAAATAAATGTGGAGCCCCAGTTATGGGTCTACAACACAATGAAAGCCAGATATCCCTCAAAGGAAGGAAAACCAAGCAAAGTGGTGTCTCCATTACAGAGATCACCAAATCCACCATATTAAGTGGCCCCTATGTCAAGATCCCGCTTTTTTACAAGCTTTAAGGATGTGACGGGGAAAACCTAAGCCAGTTATCCATCCACAGACAGCTGTTTCGGGGTGTTGCCCCTCATCAGTGCGGAGTAGGATTCTGGCTAACCGGGAGCAATGCCTCGGAGACCACCCAAACACAACAATAGCTGATCTCCTCAGGGAGACCAGCTACAAAAACACCGCGGAGCCTCACTTAAGAGTCTCAACACAGCAATCCGAAGTGCAAAGTTCCCTGGGAAAAGGGAATATGCAAAATAAATGTGGAGCCCCAGTTATGGGTCTACAACACAATGAAAGCCAGATATCCCTCAAAGGAAGGAAAACCAAGCAAAGGGGTGTCTCCATTACAGAGATCACCAAATCCACCATATTAAGTGGCCCCTATGTCAAGATCCCGCTTTTTTACAAGCTTTAAGGATGTGACGGGAAAACCTAAGCCAGTTATCCATCCACAGACAGCTGTTTCGGGGTGTTGCCCCTCATCAGTGCGGAGTAGGATTCTGGCTAACCGGGAGCAATGCCTCGGAGACCACCCAAACACAACAATAGCTGATCTCCTCAGGAGACCAGCTACAAAAACACCGCGGAGCCTCACTTAAGAGTCTCAACACAGCAATCCGAGTGCAAAGTTCCCTGGGAAAAGGGAATATGCAAAATAAATGTGGAGCCCCAGTTATGGGTCTACAACACAATGAAAGCCAGATATCCCTCAAAGGAAGGAAAACCAAGCAAAGAGGTGTCTCCATTACAGAGATCACCAAATCCACCATATTAAGTGGCCCCTATGTCAAGATCCCGCTTTTTTACAAGCTTTAAGGATGTGACGGGGAAAACCTAAGCCAGTTATCCATCCACAGACAGCTGTTTCGGGGTGTTGCCCCTCATCAGTGCGGAGTAGGATTCTGGCTAACCGGGAGCAATGCCTCGGAGACCACCCAAACACAACAATAGCTGATCTCCTCAGGGAGACCAGCTACAAAAACACCGCGGAGCCTCACTTAAGAGTCTCAACACAGCAATCCGAAGTGCAAAGTTCCCTGGGAAAAGGGAATATGCAAAATAAATGTGGAGCCCCAGTTATGGGTCTACAACACAATGAAAGCCAGATATCCCTCAAAGGAAGGAAAACCAAGCAAAGGGTGTCTCCATTACAGAGATCACCAAATCCACCATATTAAGTGGCCCCTATGTCAAGATCCCGCTTTTTTTACAAGCTTTAAGGATGTGACGGGGAAAACCTAAGCCAGTTATCCATCCAC
>JAKVIS010004257.1:0-14599 GCA_033119425.1 Bufotes viridis | reverse complement strand
GGTGCCTGCATCTATGACAATGTGTGTATGTAAGAGTGCCTACATGTATGACAGTGTACGTATGTGTGCCTGCATGTATGACAGTGTGTGCATGTAAGAGTGCCTGCATGTATGACAGTGTGTGTATGTAAGAGTGCCTGCATGTATGATAGTGTGTATGTAAGAGTGCCTGCCTATATGACAGTGTATGTATGTAAGAGTGTCTGCATGTATGACTGTGTGTATATGTAAGGGTGTGTGCATGTATGACAGTGTGTATATGTAAGAGTACATACGACTGTGTATATATAAGAGTACATGCATGTATGACAGTGTGTATATATAAGAGTACATGCATGTATGACAGTGTGTATATAAGAGTACATGCATGTATGACAGTGTGTATATAAGAGTACATGCATGTATGACAGTGTGTATATGTAAGAGTACTGCATGTATGAAAGTGTGTGTATGTGACTGTCTGCATGTATGACAGTGTGTGTATGTAAGAGTACATTAATGTATGACAGTATGTATGTAAGAGTATCTGCATGTATGAAAGTGTGTGTATGTAAGAGTGCCTGCATGAAGTACAGTATATGTGTTGAGCTGGTACAACAAGATGGCTGTAACACACATGCAGCCAAAGACTGCAGCAACGCTATACCTCATATACCGCAACTAGTAAAAGGAAATGGGGTTGTGCACAGTCACACAAAATCCAACCTAATACTGCGCATGCAGCTTGGTTCTGATACTGTATCTATGCATGTAGCTTGGTTCTGTTACTGTATCTATGCACGCAGCTTGGTTCTGTTACTGTATCTATACACGCAGCTTGGTTCTGTTACTGTATCTGCGCACGCAGCTTGGTTCTGTTACTGTATCTGCGCACGCAGCTTGGTTCTGTTACTGTATCTGCGCACGCAGCTTGGTTCTGTTACTGTATCTGCACACGCAGCTTGGTTCTGTTACTGTATCTATGCACGCAGCCTTGTTCTGTTACTGTATGTATGCACGTAGCGTGGTTCTGAAGCTGTATCTATGCATAGAGCTTAGTTCTGTTACCTTATCTAAGTACAGAGCTTGGTATTGTTATGGGATCTAATTACTGAGCTTGAAGGGGGTGCCTAAGTTCAAATTTTTGAGGCCAAAAAACACTATTCTGTTCTATCCGTCAGGCTGCAGCTAGGAGATAATATTTTTGCTTGACTGCCGCAGTAAAATGCCTGTGTACTGCACTTGACTCGTGTAACTATTCAGTGATCTCAGTGGGGTACAGCACCAAGGCCAGTGATTAGCTGCAGCGGTCATGTGCACTATTACACTACAGATTCCTACTGTATATAAAGGATTATTTTAAAGGATGTTGATGAAAATCGTAAAACCCCCTTAAGTATCAATATTTCCATGAAACTGTAGGGTGGGCCCCTAGAGTCACTTCTACTGGTGGGCACTTGGCACACCCAGTCCGACACTGCTGTCAATGGCAGGACATGTAATGGATGCCATGACACCAAATGTCACTCCTTCTGTTAAGCACCCGGAAATGGTCTGGGGAGAGACAGGGATGTATAATGAAGGTGCCACCTGTGTCTGGATGGTGGACAACGAAACTGTGAGAATTGCTCGTACTTGTCGGCGGATCAAGCTATTCTCTCTACTGATGATCTGTTTAGGTCGTCTGGAGCAGTGTGTCCATGCCCTTATGTAACAACTGCTGCCAACAACTAACAGCTAGGTCAGTACGGCCTAGATAACAGGCAATTTGTTGAAACAAGGATCCTGGTTCTTTTAGTGCAATTATGTGCCCCCTCTCAAAAACTGTCTACTGGGCAAATCTTCTTCGAGTGCATCATAGACCCATGTTTAGCAGTCAACGATCTCTAACCAAATTGTACACTACCCAAAAGTAGCCTCTGACAGCCTTTTTATAGGGAAGCGGGGTTAGAAGGGTCATTTTAAAGTTATTCTTACTGGTTCTCTCTTTAATTATTACTAGGGATGAGCGAATCGACTTCGGATAAAACATCAGGAGCAGGGGCTCCGTACAGTATTAGAATGTATTGTCATCGATGAGCCGAAGTTATTGCTTCGCGGACTCGGGTTCACAAAGCAATAACTCCGGCTCATGGGCGCCAATACATTCTAATACTGTAAGGAGCTCCTGCTCCGTACAGTATTGAAATTAAGTTTTATGCGAATAAACTTTGGATGTTTCAGCCGAAGTCGATTCGCTCATCCCTAATTATTACCTTTAATTATTATTTGTTTAATGTATTGAGTTAGTTAGCTAGGTAGCACATATAAAGTCTTATTGTGGTGCGTCAGATGACCACCAGGCCACATCAGGAACTTTGCGTAATTCTAATACACTCCAATGCATTAGCATGAGAAAAGCAATCTAATGAATGCTTGCTATAGTTTTCTATTAAAAAGTGTAATTTTTAAAAATTACCATGGGCATCGCCACATGCGCCACCTGTACTATTAAAAGATACAAATATTTATCCCATACAGCAAAACGGAAAAAAGTCAAAATGGCCTATTTGCTGTTTTTTGGGTCACAAAAAAACGGAATAAAAAAAGTAATCAAAAAGTGATACACACCCCAGAATGGTATCACCTAAAAATTACAAATCGACCTGCAAAAATGTAGCCCTCACACAACTCCATACACAAAAATAAAAAGTTGTGGGGGTCAGAATATGGCAATGCAAAGGAAAAATGTGTTTTTTCCAAATAGGTCAGTTTTACCGCAGTCCTTAGACTGTGAAGCTTACCGTATTCCCGGATCTCAGAATTCATTGATAAACAAAGGCCCTCTTGAGGCAAGACCCAGTGTCTAATCGGGCCACACCTGCGATTTCTATCTGAGTGATCAGTGTGTGTGTAGGTTGTGGTGAAAAGTTGATAAAAAATATCCTGCAGTGGAATACAGAAATGTAATTCTATGCTGATGCCACTTTCCAAACACAGCAGGGGTGCGGGCATAAAGCCACCCTTAATGGACCCCTAGCAGGCCAGCTTCTCTGGAATACTGTATTTACGGATGGAAATACTTACTCATTTCTTCAAGTTTCTGTTGGAATTTTGATTCGGTAGAAAGAGTTTTGCTGAAAGAAAGAATGGGACAGATATTATAAAAGAGATCCAAGAATTACCACCAAATAAACGAGAAATTGGGAACAATGGGATAAGAAATAAACCAGTGTTAACACCGGGTATAGATATTCGGGTATAGGAATATATACTAGACTGTGTTATAATGGCTTTATTAATAACTCTTCAGAATTTCAAACTTTCCAAAGATATTTGGAGGCAATTTTCTACTCAGCAAGTCTTATTCCTTGTCCATTCAGTTTGTTATTAACACTTGTGTTTTTTTTTTTTTTATTGTTTACCTTCAGATGCTTCCGATCATCTCGGCATATAAGTCAAACGGAGACAAAGTATAGCCTTCACGTTATGTGTATGTAATTATGTAAAGATTACTCGTACCTTCCATCTGCTTCATCATGACCATCAAAGCGAAGCTTCTTTAGTGGTTTTGGGGCAGTGCCATCTGCATGTCTCTTTATGGGTCGTTCTGTGCTGCTCAACATCTGATTAATTTTCTGAAACTTCTCTGATGCCTGAAAGAAGACAGAAAATACGGATCATTCACTATTAAGTGCAATAACTGGCTCTTCAGCAAGTAAAAGACTACATGCTGTGTATTCTAGTTTTGCAAAGAATCTACACTCAGTCATGGTGTTTGTGGATACACAATACACAAAAAGGCTGATCATAAATTGTTACGATACAGGACGTATAATACAAAAAGTAGAAAAAAATTATAAACTTCCTTTACAAGAAAGCTATAAGTCACGCAGCATTACTGTATTTTTCGCCTTATAAGATGCACCCCCTTCAAAGTGAGGGGAAAATGTCAGTGCGTCTTATGAGCTGAATACTAATGAGCACTTACCCTAAGTTCACACTTGGGCGTTTTACAGCGTGTTCAAACGCGCTATAAAACGCTCAACACATGCAAACCAATGCTTCCCTATAGGACTGGTTCACATTTTCGAGTTTTACAGCGCATTCGAACGCGCTGTAAAACGCCCTACGCATAAACAAGTACTTGAGCTTTTTTTGGGGTGTTTGTCGCGCGCATTGTGATTGACATCACAGTAGTCAATCACAAGGACGCGCGTTTCCCATTTGCAAAAATGAGCTGTAATACGCGCGACAAAAACGTGCGTGACACGCGCGTTTCAAGAACGCTCAGGTCTGAACCCAGGGTTATAGTATGGAAGCGCTGCTTAGTACAGGAAGACTGGGGAGCGGTAAATGCAGTGCTCCCTGGGCAGGCTCTGTGCTCACCCCTTCCTGGTCTCTGTCGGACGCGCGCTGTGACCTGTGCACAGTGTGAGGACGTCAGTCCGCTCTGTGACCTCATGCTGTGCGACGTCAGGTCACAGCACAGTGCGGCATGAAGAGCAGAAGCTGTATCCCGGGAGCAGTAGCGGCTGCAGCAGGAAATGTAAGTTGATATTTTTTTTCCCCCCCTTTGATCTGAGGTCTGAGTAACATGGGGGTCTGATCTGAGGTCTGATTGGGGGTCCTATAAACACTGAGGGTCTGATTAACATTGGGGGTGGTATTAGGGCTCTGAGCGGAGGTCTGATTAAAAATATTTTATTAGTTTCTTCCTCTAAAACCTGGATGCACCTTATAGGGTGGAAAATACAGTAGCTTCACGAGTAATGTGTTAAAGGGGTTCTGGGTTATTTAAAATGAAACGTTGCAAACAGTAGGGGGTGTGATAAAATACCAACAGAAGTATTACACAGAAGTATTACTCAACAGAAGTATTAATCACCAGTGAAGACTTTGTGACCGACGCTGCAGCTAGTCTATGTCTGCTGCTGATTGCCTGCAGTGGTCACAACTTCAACACTGCAAAACAATAAAGACCAGCGAAATTCGCGGATTTTGTTATTTTAACACATCCCCTGTTAGCTGCTATGTTTATCATTTCAGCAAATATTTCAATATAGTCCTGCATTAGGAAACATGCTGCAACCTAAATATTAATAGTACAGTAAATGCTAAGACTTTCAATTGCAGTCAAGTGATTCTCAAACAATCCGTTAATCTGCAGTAACCACATGGCTGGACATCATGATTCTTGCATATAGGTCTAGTGGGTGAGATATGCAAATATATACTATATGTACTGTGGTTTTCATATTAATTAAATATGATTATTTTTTAATGGCTCCCTCCTCAGTCACGTATTTTTAACAGTTTGAAATGATGAATTTAAGATACTGATATTATTTCTCATTGGTTGCAGTTATTGCAGCCCAAGAAGTAGCAGTATAGCAAACTGACCACTTACCCCAAATGATTCACCAATGGACACCAAGATTCTACAAAGAACAATGACAGAAAACTGTTAACATATGCAGTTATTTTGGAAAACTATTTTTACAGGATAAGAGACACTGGTGACATTGCTTCCACTCTTACAGGATCTTTACACTATTTACCCTCATGGATGGCCCATTTACTTCTGTAGAAATTCCACAAATCGCAGAGTGCGCTTACTTGGCTATTTTATCAACTCGAACAAAAGTGAACGCAGAGAGCCACAGAACTATAGCCATCTCTTCATATTTCAGAGGCATGATATGGAATCCCATTCTCAAGATCAGAGCAGGTTCCAGAGGAGGACATGTCATAGATGTCCAGATGAGAATACCCCTTTCGGCTGGTTCACACGAGCAAGTTCAATGCGTTGAACTCGCAGCGTGCGTATGTGAGAGCTCCCATCCTGACCTACTTGGCCATGATAGGGTTGCATAGCATTATATTGATTTATGATGCTATGTAACCCTCAGAGTTCTGGAATTGTTTTGGATAACACTGACAGAATTATGTCAGTGTTATTCAATTCATTCCAAACTCCAAGGGTTACATAGCATCATAAATCAATATGTAATGCTATGTGTTCCTATCAGTGCTATGTAGGTTCGGACGGGAGCTCTCACAGATACACTCTGCGAGTTCAACGCATTGAACTCGCTCGTGTGAAACTAGCCTTAAAATCAGACAGGAATGCAAATTACACCAACCAACAAAGCACATGACTATGCAGGCGCAATTATGTTCTTTAAATGCCCACTAGAAAATGTTAAAAAAAAAAATGAGTCCGTGGGGAGAAAAACTAGAATAAACTGGATACAATCACATTATGGTAGATCTCTGCTGCCGCATGTGTGTGCAAACGGTACTGATCCTCCCTTACAAGCCAATCTACCTGCATCCTGTGCCGCACATTAAACCTGACATCAGGTGAAGTGTCTTGAGTAAAGAAAAAATATATATACAGGAAAAGGATATAGAAAGCTTTGACCCATTGTGGCTCTTCAGTGTGTGTTTTACATGGAATATAGTGAAGAACACCCCTGGGAGTAATCAGGAACCAACCAAATTGTAAAAGTCATGTTCACATTGGGTGTATTGGTGAATTTAGCACATCACATTGTATGTGAACAAGGTTAAAGAAAAAATAAACATTCAAAATCTACACTGATTTCAGATTTTACCTGCTCTGTTGTGTAATGTAACATCCAAAGAATTTCAAAGCATTTTACAGTGTGTGAACTTAAATCTCTGTTAAATCTGATGTGTAAAAAAATCACAGAAAAAAAAAAAAATATATAAAACATCCTGTACAATATGATATTAAATGCGCGGATGTGCATGGCTACATTTACAAAGTCAGAGAAAATAATGCACTATAATAATAGATGCAAGCATAACATAGCATAACATATGGACTAAGCCCTCTCTACTCTATTGATAAAATCTGACACTTGGTCAATACATTTTGATCAAAACAATTCTAAGCCCACCTACAAAGCGACAAGGTGGTCTCGGTTCAGGTGGGTCCTATGCTAGCCTATCCATGCTGTTGCGCATTTATATTCAGGAGCGCAGTCCCCGCACATATGGTGTGTTGCCCACACCATATGTGTGGGGACTGCGCTCTTGATCAAAACAATTCTAAGCCCACCTACCAAGCGACAAGGTGGTCTCGGTTCAGGTGGGTCCTATGCTAGCCTATCCATGCTGTTGCGCATTTATATTCAGGAGCGCAGTCCCCGCACATATGGTGTGTTGCCCACACCATATGTGTGGGGACTGCGCTCTTGATCAAAACAATTCTAAGCCCACCTACAAAGCGACAAGGTGGTCTCGGTTCAGGCGGGTCCTATGCTAGCCTATCCATGCTGTTGCGCATTTATATTCAGGAGCGCAGTCCCCGCACATATGGTGTGTTGCCCACACAATATGTGCTGCGCTCCTGAATATAAATGCGCAACAGCATGGATAGGCTAGCATAGGGCTTCGATTTGCTGTGATCAAAATGTATTGATCAAGTGTCTCAGATTTTATCAACAGAGTGAGGGCTTAGACCATATGTTATGCTTGCATCTATTATTATAGTAAATAATGGTGTAAGATAACAGCGGCCAGTTATCACTTCCAATGTGACTATTGACACACATGTTATTTCGTTGTAGGGGGAAGGGTGGGTAGCTGACAGATTTATCAGGTATTGTTCGTCCCAGAGGAAAACAATCCCCCCAGCTCCTCTACCCTTTGCTCTCATGAACGTTAATCAGTTTGCTGACAAATATTTATGGGCAGCTTCTGTAAGTACACAACATACCTAGTTCTTGGAGTGAGCTTTGTTGGTGAAAGCAGTCCATCAGATGATTTGTATGGACTTTTTAAAGGGGAAACAGTGATGTTGTTTCCCACAGGAACCTTTAACGGAGAATTTGGAAATCTATAGGGACTTCGTGGGATTTGAGGAATTGGGGATAAGGTTGGGGGCTGAAAGACAAAATAGAACAAACACAAAGTTGGTTTAAAAAATATATATATACGTTCTTATGTATAATGTTTATCAGGTTTCCACATGACAAAAGTATTGTAATCCTGTCGACAGTTACGTCTATGTGTATGCACAACATTATAATGATCTCACCCTTGGTGATGCATACTGCAAAATATTAGTTTTTAGTTTCTGCATGAAGACCAGGTTATAGAAGACGATGATAGAGTCATGCTGTCCTTCGCGGATTAACACATGCTTGAACGTCTATAAAGCAAAGAAAAAGTTCATCAAACAGATTCTGTATATACAGCAGAAGGTGGCAATAATCCATTTTACAAGACAACCAATATACATGGAAGCAGCAGATAAGCGTGGGGATTCCCTCCTCACTCTGCAAATAATGGATCTTTAAAATAAGAAGTAACTGAACTAAATTCTCTAGGTTATCTTTTATTGTGAAATACTTTCTTATACTATGTATCCTTTCATCGATCTATGCATTCTATTCTTGCATAAAAGGGCCTTAAGAAACCTCTGCAGCACAGTCAGTAAAGCTGGTCATACACATTAAATGTATGTCAGCCAAACCCATAGATGTCCACCAAACTGGACCAGGGGTGGGGGGGTCACATCCTGACAGATTGGGCGGTTGGACTTTAACATGCCCAATCCAGTTGTTCTTGGGAGATAAGCCACTGCCGGGAGTCTGGCATCAGCTTACTCCACTCCTTATTGAGAACATATGAACGCTTGACCAGGCCCAGCGGATGAAATGTCGAGCAGCCAATAGCCGTCTAATATTTATGACTAGCCTTTGTTTCCATGAATATCAGGAAGAAAACCATACATTTTAATGAAGGATAACTGTGCACTGAGTGACGAATGTGACCTCTCGAGCCTCCAGCACAAATGAAAATTGCCTTTGTGTCTAGAAAAGTGGGTTTGCCCAAATCACCACTAGGTCTGCATTGAAAGTACACAGGGGGGGAATTTATCATGAGGGGAAAATGTGAAGTCAGTTTTGCTTGAGCCTGTGTTGGAGGACTTTATGCCACATTTATCAAACGTCTCATGTTACTTGATAAATTTGTCTACACTTTTGTCTAGAGAAGTTACTCCAGTTTTCCTACTCCACCCTCCTCCTGAAGTGAGACTTAAAAAAAAAAAATCTTGAGTGAAACTCATTAACATAGCTAATCATGCCTACTTTCCCACCCACATTACAAAACTGGACCGAGAGGTGTAAAAATACAAAAAAGTTGCAACATTTTGTGCAATTTTTTGACAGGAGTCAAGGTATGATAAATCAAGGCCATAGTATTTATAAAACAAAGTCAACCAAAAAAAGATTTTCACAGTTCTATGAAATTAATGTCACTTACCTCTTGGTTTGTGTTCGTTAGCTTTTTGTACGCTGTCACAATGGTCTTAAACCTGAGATCAATGTTTTTAGCTTTGCAAATGCCATACATGGAACACATCATAATCTAAAAAAAAAACATTAAGATATTCATTATTAGCAAATAATGTCCATACATTAGATAAATAGTATCGTAAACAACTGGTCGACAACAGATGATTTGAAAGGGTGGACGCTTTGTATGATAACTCCACATAAGAAGAACCCAAATCACTGACAGCGTGCCCATCGATTTCTGCCTTGTTCCATGACCTAAGCAGAAGCAGTGAATGTTCATAAGTCACAATAGCTGGCACATGCTGATAACTCTGAGTACAGATAATGTAGCAGATGTCACCTGCAGTCCTATGTAACACCACAGATAACCAGTGCTAGCTCTCTGAGTACAGATAATGTAGCAGATGTCACCTGCAGTCCTATGTAACCCACAGATAACACAGTGAGAGCTCTATGAGTACAGATAATGTAGCAGATGTCACCTGCAGTCCTATGTAACACCACAGATAACCAGTGCTAGCTCTCTGAGTACAGATAATGTAGCAGATGTCACCTGCAGTCCTATGTAACACCACAGATAACCAGTGAGAGCTCTATGAGTACAGATAATGTAGTAGATGTTACCTGCAGTCCTATGTAACACCACAGATAACCAGTGCTAGCTCTCTGAGTACAGATAATGTAGTAGATGTTACCTGCAGTCCTATGTAACACCACAGATAACCAGTGCTAGCTCTCTGAGTACAGATAATGTAGTAGATGTTACCTGCAGTCCTATGTAACACCACAGATAACCAGTGCTAGCTCTCTGAGTACAGATAATGTAGTAGATGTTACCTGCAGTCCTATGTAACACCACAGATAACCAGTGCTAGCTCTCTGAGTACAGATAATGTAGTAGATGTTACCTGCAGTCCTATGTAACCACAGATAACCAGTGCTAGCTCTCTGAGTACAGATAATGTAGCAGATGTCACCTGCAGTCCTATGTAACCACAGATAACCAGTGCTAGCTCTCTGAGTACAGATACTGTAGCAGATGTCACCTGCAGTCCTATGTAACCACAGATAACCAGTGCTAGCTCTCTGAGTACAGATAATGTAGTAGATGTTACCTGCAGTCCTATGTAAACACAGATAACCAGTGCTAGCTCTCTGAGTACAGATAATGTAGTAGATGTTACCTGCAGTCCTATGTAAAACCACAGATAACCAGTGCTAGCTCTCTGAGTACAGATAATGTAGTAGATGTTACCTGCAGTCCTATGTAACACCACAGATATCATAGTGATGGCTCTCTGAGTACAGATAAGAGGGAAGAGTCTGTGGCGGCGCCCGCTTTGATCCTCACAGAGAACGTCATTAAGCTAACTAGCAGGACATTAAGAGGACTGTGGGCACTATGGCTTGGGCATGTTTACTAAGGCGGTGAGCGGGCCTACAGAGGTCCTCAGGGCGGGCACTATGGAAGCTGCGCAGGGAACACTACTACTATGTAGTGGGAGCTGCAAGTGGAAGGATTCTTTAATCTAGAGCACACTATAGAACAGTTCACAGCACAATTGTTAAGATGCAAAAAGGTAGAATTTACATTTTAATCACATCACATGATCAGTGTAAATAAATGAATTGGAGATAAATCCCTTCCAGCACATATGGTGAGAATAGATCCAGGCAGATACAAACTACTGAGAAAACTCGTGTTGCCCAACACCTATGGAAATTATATCCATACTGCACATACAGATATACGAGTTAGGGCTCATGCACACAGCTGTAGTTTCGGTCCACATCCAATGCGCATTTTTTGTGGATCGGATGCGGACTCATTCATCTTAATGGGGCTGCAGAAGATGCAGACAACACACCCTTGTGCTGTACGCATTCAGCCAGGATCCGTGTTTTGCGGACCACAAAACACTTATGCCTGTATTCTTTCTCTGGTGTTAATTCAAATGTCTCTGTGGTAACAAGCTCAACCCTAGAGGACCACAATACTTAAATATACATGGCTGTCTTTACTGGAAAAGCACTATACTGCAGGAACTGTCATTAAAGAGATTGGGCTATAACTATCCCGTGACAGGAGCTTAACTTTGTTCCTCTATTTTTCCCATTTTCTTTACATGGGACATAAAAATATAACTTATTACTTATAACATATTACTATAGTACTGTTCTGTATTATATAGTACACTTGGCCAGACTTGCTTCCTGCTCTTTCACCTCCAGGACTGCGATGCTCCACTGGGCTCCCTCGATGTAAACACCCGGTTTGACATTGCCGCTGCCAATCACCGGCAGAGACCGGATACCTTTGTGTCATGTGACCATTTGTCACCACTGTGGCCAGTGATTGGCAGCAGCAATGTCAAATCGGATGTTGACATCAAGGAATAATCACAGGCCTGGAGGAGAAGGAGTTAGAAAGCTGGTAACCAATCTTTCCTTTACAGGTCCCCCCAATATTTTACAACCTCTTTAAGGGGGTTTTCCATGTCAAAATTTGTGGCATATTGCTTGAATATGCCACAAATGTGAAATAGGTGTGTTTCCTACGCAAACACGGACACCTCTATGTTATGGGACTGCTGGAAATGCTCGGCATTAAAGGTGTTGTCCGGGAATAAGTAACTTCTCACAGGTGCCTTGCATCTGCTATGGAAAGAATCCTACTTACCTACTCCCCGCTGCTCTGGCCTTACGTGTCAGCTCCTGTGTGTCCATTTTCTGGGCGGCGGCTTGTTTAATTTGTCCCCGGCATGGACATGATCATCTGTTCTGCTGCAGTCAATAACTGGCTTCAGTGGGGATGTGTTTCTTGTGATTCACATTGCAGCTGAATCCAGACATTGGTTGCAGCAGAGCAGATGATCATGCCCAAGTTGGGAACGAATTAAACAAGCCGCCGGGAAAATGGACACACAGGAGCCAGCATGCATTAGCGGGGCTGTAGATAGCAGGCGAGTATGATCCTTTCCATAGTGAAGGTAGGCTGCAGGTACATCTACCTGATGGTAGTTGGGGTGCCCTTGGTGTGAAAAGGGTTTTCGGAGATTTTAATACTAATTACCTATCCTCAGGATAGGTCATCAGTATCTGATCGGTGGTGGTACGGCACCCGGGAGCCCTGCCTTTTGAGAAGGCAGCAGCACTCCTGTGAGCATCGTGGCCTTCTCTGTGCTTACCAAGCACAGCGCCGTATATGGTATAGTGGCTGTGATTCTCAAACAGCCGATTGGCGGGGGTCCCGGGTGTCCGACCCTCACCGTTCAGATACTGATGACCTATCCAGAGAATAGGTCATCAGTATTTAAGTGTTTTTGCAGGGAGCAAGGCCGAAGTATGGATGCATATGTAACGGCTGATGAATGATGATGGAGTCAGTGACCAGGCCAGTTGGTGTAAATAAACAGGTCTCTCTTTACTAAAGTGAAGAATAGAGTAGTATCAAGGCACAATTCCAATAGCAATGTATGGATGGATAACAACAATGATGGGGTTGTGGTATGCCTTCTCTACCTTTCTAAAGTCTCTCTGCAGAACCTTAGTTTTTGGTATAGGTTCTGTAACTTATGGCTGAGGGGTACAGATGAAAGACATGCCTGGCCAAACTGTCTCAGAGGGTGGAGGGTACATTAGCAGTGTTTCCGCTCACAGCAACAAAATCTCCCTCTGCCATAAATGCGCACAATACCTTGCTGTCTGACCTTACAGTCTCCTTTTCCTGAACCACTATTGGTAGTATAAGAGCTTCCTTGAGTAGTTATAGTCTCAGAGAGGATTGTCCTCTGAAACTCGGGCCCAGCTCTGGAATACCCTAGCGATATGCCACCAATGTATCAGATGACACAACCCCTTTAAGTATAAGTAAAACACGGCAATTCTGTGTCAAATCAATACCAGGCCAACAGGAAAGCATTACCTGGTCTAAGTGTCTGTCCTTCATCAGTTCATACTCGTGTTGTAAGGTATGTTGGAAGAGTGTCCAGATGATCTGCTCAAATTCTGGATGGTCAGGTAAGAGACTGTTGCATAGGCTCTGCAGCCTGAGGTATGCCAGACGGTACACTGAGAAACACAAGAAGTAAACACCGTTAATGGAAATTATCTTGTTATAACTTAGAAAGCTAAATGACATTAATTCATAGGACATCATCTGTAACATACAAAATCATGATCAGTCACAAAACTATAAAACAACAGGCTTCCCAGCAAGGGTAAAAAAAAGCAAACAGATTTTGCTCAGAACATCTTATATTCCTATAAAGCTTGCAGTACATTGTTAAACAATTTAGACCAATAAATGCTTAATAATGTTTATAATCTGAAGAAATGCAATCCTTCACATATTTTCTGTGCTGGTGGAGGCCGTTATCAGACTACATGTACATGACCAGTAAGTGGTAGCCTGTCCGCTCAGCATGTGTAAAATAGCTCGGCATTTCTGTGTTTAGTCCTGGTGACTTTTATACCTTTTTTATAAAAAACGGAAAGTGAGGTAGATCTCTGCTGGGGCTGGGAAGCAGGCGCGCTCTGCCCATTTGTACTGGATGTTACATGCACACTAGGGGCTGCAGACTTGTGCACATTTCTTGTAGGGGAGAGGTAGCTGAAAGAGAGGACGCAAATATTAGTACATGAATATTCATATGACAGCCTATTTTGTAAATTGCCACATGCCTCTTATTGTTTTGGATAGTGCCAACGAACTGACACTGCCACACAAAATCATAGCATCCGCAAACAGATTGATTCAAAACTCCTCTTTTCCCACATATGCCCGCCATCTCCACCACTGACCGCACATAAAGCTATAGTGGCTCCAGAGCTAGTTTAAACAGCAGTAGAAACAGGGCGCATTCTTGACGAGTTCGCTTACCTAATTTAAACCTGACACTTGACCTTGGGGGCTTTTGGTGACATATTGCTTTTACCATGTCAAAAAAAATGGCATTAAACCCCATCACCTCCATTGCCAATCCAAGTTGTCAAATGCCTTTTCTGCATTCTGCAAAACAATAGCTGCCCCTCTATTTTCTACTGGGTGCCCTTTGCCCAATCTTTTAATGATATTACCTGTCTAATGTTCCCTTCCCCTGCTGGTGCTTTTATAAATCCTGTTTTGGGTTGCAATATCAAATTAATTCGAGCTATTGGCCAGTATGACTCTGGAGCCAATGGATCCTTCCCTTCTTTTAGTAGGATTTAGATTTGTAAAAAAGCTATATTTCTCATGGGTAATGCCAAACCAGAAATCATCATATATTCATATAAAAGAGTGTAGATAGGGGGCCAGTTAT
>JAKVIS010004256.1:0-14458 GCA_033119425.1 Bufotes viridis | reverse complement strand
TCACCTGCCCATTCTCCTCACAGGCCAAATCCAATTAAGACTGATAGATTAATTGGCTTATCAGATGAATGCAGTGTTTGGACCCAGCACGCACGCAAGCAAGCACCTGTGGGATTGTTTGGCCTGTTGTGCACATTCATTCCTGGAAAGTGACACTTTGGAACAGTTTGGCTGGATGTAGTAACCATTTTGCTTTTCCAGTCCTTCAGTGCGTAATGTATGCCTGTGTCTCCCTCTTGTGGATATCTATAGCGTAACTGGATTAAGTGGAGCGAGAAAGTCGTCCAGCACTCCAATGTATCAGGAGCAGCTGGCCTACCTTGCCTGTACAATGGACGAGAACACTGCACGTGTCACAGTGGGCAGGTCAGGTCAGGTCAGCTAAGGTCAGGGGTCAGGTCAAGGGATGACATCACAATGGGCCTGACCGGAACACTCTAACAATGAGGCCCTGACATCACAATCAACAATGAGGCTCTGACATCACAATCAACAATGAGGCTCTGACATCACAATCAACAATGAGGCTCTGACATCACAATCAACCAAGTTGTTTTTTTTTTTTTTTTCTCTTTTCTTTTCTTTTTCTTTTCTTCTTCCTTCCCTCCCTCCTCCTCCCTCCTCCCCCTCCCTCCCTCTTCAGTCCTGTATTGCTTCCTCCTATCTGTCTCTTTTTTTGGCACGCTTTGTTACTAGGACGTATGTGAGAAGAAAGGGCGTGGCCAAAAGTGAGTGTGCATCCTGAGCGGGTGGTGCTATGCTGATGGTGAACCTGAAGAGGCGCATGGTGGTGAGGTCAGAGAGGAGGATACAAGTTGTCTCTGGTTTATGCCAGCGAGATGGCTCCTGGAATGTGTCTGTCGCATTGAGAAGTGTTCTGTGTTGCTGAACGTGGGCCTGGGCCGTGAGCTTCTCTTTGGGTTATCACTTTCTGGCCTTTGGACTGACCGATGTCCCATCCACAGCCAGTTGGGCATTTGCAGTCGAGTATATTGGCACCGGCCGTCACGGACACCACAACATGGGAATGGTTGGTAAATCAGCATCGTGACTCCTACTGCTCCTATATGGGCCACTTTTGATCTGCTCAACTACTTTGCTGTGGCTGAGAACCAGAGCAAGGCAAGAGTGAAGTTTAACCTGATGGAGAAGATGTTACTCCCATGTGGGCCACCCATGGACAAGCCAGACGAGTCCTAGAAGTTGGGCAATGATTGCTGGTTTTTTTCCTCGTGGTACAGGAGTACTTATCTGTAGTTCTTCATGTGAATGTCGGTATTTTTTTACTATTGCAACAGAAATGTATGATTGCTGCACGAAAGCCCCTATTTGTTAACAATTATTCTTATTATTATTCTTATTCTTATTCTTATTATTAATCATCATCAAACAATTTTAATCTTTTTTTTCCAAACAAATATTTGGTGTCAATATCTGATACATCCCCTATCTGCATCTCCGCAGGCTACTGTCTTTCCATCTTCCATCCACTGTGGCTGTCGGTTCCGCACCCGGCCGGCCAAGTCTTCTCACCCGAATCCAATTTAGACTGATGGAATAATTGGCTGATCAGCTGAATGAAGTGTTTGGGCCTGCGCCGCCCGCCAGCACCTGGGGGTTTGGGCTGTTGTGAACATGCTCCTCCTAATTGACACGTTTGGAGCAACAAGCTGGCTAGATGTTACCATTATGCTCTTCTTAAGTAAGTAAACGACGGCTGCTGCTGTGTCTCCTTTCTTGTGGATCTTCTGAAGTGGGTTTTTCCTTTTGGGGAGGAGAGGAGGAGCACAGCTGCCCATCACTGCAGATGTAGCAGCAGCCGCCGCTGCCGCCGGGCATCCTCCTCTGTGTACAGTGGACGGAACATGGCACGTGTCACAAGGGCCTATTCTGCAGCTTGTTACGGGATGAATGACATCACATGGTGCCCTGACGGATTCGTGACCAATGGGGCCCTGACATGACAATCTACAATGCAATGATGATTGATGATTATTATAATATCTTGTATTGTTTTTTTTCTCTTTGAACAGGGCGTACTTCGGTGGAAAAGGTGTGGCCTTGAGTGGGCGGGCGGGTCTATGCAGATGAAGAGCCCAAGAGGAGCATGATGGTGTGAGGGCAGAGTAGAGGACTGAAGCTCTCCTGGTTTGTGAGAGCGAGAAGGCGGCTGTCTGCTGGAATGTGGCTGGGGCCTGCCTGCAGGAGGCTGCCTGTCGCCTTCAGAAGTGTTCTGTGTTGGCGACCGTGGGCCTCGGCGGCGGTCCCTTCGGGTTATCGCTTCTCGGCCTTTTGGCTAAGATCAAGTGTAGTATCTGTTCTTATCAGTTTAATATCTGATACGTCCCTATCTGGGGACCATATATTAAATGGATTTTTCGAACAGGAGATGGAAAAGAGCTTGCTCTGTCCACTCCACGCATTGACCTGGTATTGCAGTACCTCCAGGACCGGTGCACCCTTCCTAATCCAGTATCCAAAAACAGAACGACTAGATTGCAAGAATAATCCTTCTTCCCTCCTTCCAGCAAGCAAGTGGAAAGCTGTGCCCTGCCTCAGTCTGCACCTCATCTGTTTTTGTTTTTTTCTCTCTCTCTCTCTCTCTTTCTGCCCAGTGTTGCTTGCTGCATAATACCTGCGTGTGTCAGTCTGTCCATCTCCTGATGATGCAGCAGCAGCAGCAGCCGTAGCTGTAGGATCCATCACCTGCCCATTCTCCTCACAGGCCAAATCCAATTAAGACTGATAGATTAATTGGCTTATCAGATGAATGCAGTGTTTGGACCAGCACGCACGCAAGCAAGCACCTGTGGGATTGTTTGGCCTGTTGTGCACATTCATTCCTGGAAAGTGACACTTTTGGAACAGTTTGGCTGGATGTAAGTAACCATTTTGCTTTTCCAGTCCTTCAGTACGTAATGTATGCCTGTGTCTCCTCTTGTGGATATTGTAAACGTAACTGGATTAAGTGGAGGCGAGAAAGTCGTCCAGCACTTCCAATGTATCAGGAGCAGCTGGACCTACCTTTGCCTGTACAATGGACGGAACACTGCACGTGTCACAGTGGGCAGGTCAGTCAGGTCAGCTAAGGTCAGGGGTCAGGTCAAGGGATGACATCACAATGGGCCCTGACGGAACACTCAACAATGAGGCCCTGACATCACAATCAACAATGAGGCTCTGACATCACAATCAACAATGAGGCTCTGACATCACAATCAACCAAGTTGTTTTTGTTTTTTTTTTTTTCTTTTTCTTTTTCTTTTCTTTTCTTTCTTCTTCCTTCCCTCCTCCTCCCTCCCTCCCTCCCTCCCTCTTCAGTCCTGTATTGCTTCCTCCTATCTGTCTCTTTTTTTGGCACGCTTGTTACTAGGACGTATGTGTGAAGAAAAGGCGTGGCCAAAAGTGAGTGTGCATCTGGCGGGTGGTGCTATGCTGATGGTGAACCTGAAGAGGCGCATGGTGGTGAGGTCAGAGAGGAGGATACAAGTTGTCTCTGGTTTATGCCAGCGAGATGGCTCCTGGAATGTGTCTGTCGCATTGAGAAGTGTTCTGTGTTGCTGAACGTGGGCCTGGGCCGTGAGCTTCTCTTGGGTTATCACTTTCTGGCCTTTTGACTGACCGATATACCATCCACAGCCAGTTGGAGCATTTTGCAGTCAAAGTATATTGGCACCGGCCGATGCGGACACCACAACATGGGAATGGTTGGTAAATCAGCATCGTGACTCCTACTGCTCCTATATGGGCCACTTTGATCTGCTCAACTACTTTGCTGTGGCTGAGAACGAGAGCAAGGCAAGAGTGAAGTTTAACCTGATGGAGAAGATGTTACTCCCATGTGGGCCACCCATGGACAAGCCAGACGAGTCCTAGAAATTGGGCAATGATTGCTGGTTTTTTTCCTCGTGGTACAGGAGTACTTATCTGTAGTTCTTCATGTGAATGTCGATTTTTTTTACTATTGCAACAGAAATGTATGAATTGCTGCACGTAAAGCCCCTATTTGTTAACAATTATTCTTATTATTATTCTTATTCTTATTCTTATTATTAATCATCATCAAACAATTTTAATCTTTTTTTTTCCAAACAAATATTTGGTGTCAATATCTGATACATCCCCTATCTGCATCTCCGCAGCTACTGTCTTTCCATCTTCCATCCACTGTGGCTGTCGGTTCCGGCACCCGGCCGGCCAAGTCTTCTCACTCCGAATCCAATTTAGACTGATGGAATAATTGGCTGATCAGCTGAATGAAGTGTTTGGCCTGCGCCCGCCCGCGCACCTGGGGTTTGGGCTGTTGTGAACATGCTCCTCCCACTTGACACGTTTGGAGCAACAAGCTGGCTAGATGTTACCATTATGCTCTTCTTAAGTAAGTAAACGACGGCTGCTGCTGTGTCTCCTTCTTGTGGATCTTCTGAAGTGGGTTTTTCCTTTTGGGGAGGAGAGGAGGAGCACAGCTGCCCATCACTGCAGATGTAGCAGCAGCCGCCGCTGCCGCCGGGCATCCTCCTCTGTGTACAGTGGACGGAACATGGCACGTGTCACAAGGGCCTATTCTGCAGCTTGTTACGGGATGAATGACATCACATGGTGCCCTGACGGATTCGTGACCAATGGGGCCCTGACATGACAATCTACAATGCAATGATGATTGATGATTATTATAATATCTTGTATTGTTTTTTTTTTCTCTTGAACAGGGCGTACTTCTGGAGGAAAAGGTGTGGCCTTGAGTGGGCGGGCGGGTCTATGCAGATGAAGAGCCCGAAGAGGAGCATGATGGTGTGAGGGCAGAGTAGAGGACTGAAGCTCTCCCTGGTTTGTGAGAGCGAGAAGGCGGCTGTCTGCTGAATGTGGCTGGGGCCTGCCTGCAGGAGGCTGCCTGTCGCCTTCAGAAGTGTTCTGTGTTGGCGACCGTGGGCCTCGGGCGGCGGTCCCTTTCGGGTTATCGCTCGGCCTTTTGGCTCAGATCTGGTTGGGGAAACCCTGCTGGATCTGGGTCGGGAGGGCCGTTCTACGAGGAACTCTTTCCGTCGTTACGAGAGTGATCCGGTGCCTTGGGCATTTCGAAAGAAAATGGCTGGAGTAAAGAACACAGTGCGCCTTGTTGGAGATACCCGTCATAAAGACCTTTTAACCTTGAAGTTCGTGGTGGAGAAGATCCTTATACGTTTGGGAAAAGTTACCCTGGATCAGGTATTTTGCATTCAAGAATTCCCGGCAACCTGCACATATGATGTGTCCTTTTTTCTGGAGGAGGTATGTCTGAACTTTTTTCAAGACCTAAGAGCTAATAGTCGTCACCGATATATGGAACACTTTACTTTCAGTGCCCTTTTTTCTGCTATTGAAAGACCTTTGATAGTACATATGTATAATCCTTTCATTGAGAAAGCATTGATCAAGGCTTTTTTGTCAAGATACTGTTCTGTGGTGAGGGGCGGGCTTGAGCAAAGGAATTCATATGGAGTGTTCAACGGGAAAATCAAATTCTGGGTCCAATTTAAACCTGATCCAGAGGGCATTGGAGGTATCATGTATCCCCCTGCAAATTTTTGTATTGGCGGGAATAGAGGGTTTTTGTTTTACCCGGGGATGGCCACCTTTTGCCGCGGATGCGGTAAGTACGGACATACGCGAGAGAATTGTCAAACTGGAGTGGTCTGTAGAAATTGTGGCCAGAAAGGACATGAAACTAGAGTGTGTTCGAATCCCCGCGCTTGTGATTTGTGCGGGAGCACAGAGCATGGCTGCAGGTCTTGTCCAAGTATGGGCAGTCTGGCTACTGAGATGCAGTGTGAAAGGAGGTGGGCAAGAGACCAGGAGAGGAGGCGTGCTGACTCCAGGATGGCAAGATTGGAGAGGGGGGAGAGCAATGTGGTTGTGCCGGAGTCTGAGGAGGAAGGTGCGGGTGATGAAGTGGAGGAAGCCAGGTCTCTAGAGGGACGGTCTTTGGAGGAGGAGGAGGATCAGGGAGCAGAAGAAGTTGTTCCCATGGGTGAGCAGGAACAGCAAGAGGTGGTTGCCGAATTTCTCCAGGAGGTGGCGTCGGCTGAGGCTGAGTCAGAAGGTGTGGGTGGAACAATGCAAATTTTGGAGGCTGAGAGTCCAGAACAAGGTCAGGAGGCAATGGATGCTGGGTCAGGATCATCTGCGATAGAATGGTCTTTGTCGGCTGAGGAACAGGAAGCTGCAAGAATGCCTGCGGCTGAGAATGCTGCAGTTTTTCATAAGGTGGTATCATCTATTGGGAAAGCTAAAAAGGATCCTAAGAGACTGAGGAAAAGTCCCCTGCCTGGTCCCTCCTCGGTGTTTGAATCGCCTAACCCCTTTGGAGTGTTAAGCCCTGACGATGGGCATGCTCCCGAATCACCTCTGTACGTGAGTGAAACTCCAGGTATTCGGGATTATCTAGATCAAGGACAGCTTGCTGTCTTGGAGCAAACCCTGCAGTTTTCGGGAACGTGAAGTCTTGGGCTATGATAATGATTCTTTTTCTGGGAACCTGACCTCTTTTCTTTCTATCGATGACTTTACAACTCAAGTTAGTGTCTCAAAATGTGAGGCTTTTTCAGTCAGTCAATAAAAGAGCGATGGTCCTGGACTTCTTAGCCTCTAAGGGCTCAGATATAGTATGTGTTCAAGAATGCGGTTTATCCACGGCTCCAAAGAGTTGTGAATGGTCATATGGTAAATCCTTCTGGTCTTTTTCAAACGTGAACAGGAATGATGGGATCGGAGTTCTGATTAAAAATAAGGATATTATTGTACAACAGCTGGATATAATAGAAGAAGGAAGATGTATGTGTTTTTTACTTTCTTTTCGTGGTTGGCGTTTTAAGTTGATTAATTTATATGGGCACGCGGTCAAGAAAGATAGACTGGCTCTTTTCGATAGATTGAAGTTTTTTCTACATGGGAGGATGCCTATTTTTATTGCCGGGATTTCAATTGTATACTTGAGAAGAAAGGGAGAGCTGGGTCTTATGAGTCAGAGGTGGACGCCACTGGCAACCTGTGGAAGCAATTTATGCAGGACTTTGCGTTGCAGGACGCAGGGGGTGGAGGGCAGAAGTATGCTTTCACCTACCATGCAGATGACGGGAGAACTGAATCACGTCTTGATTACTTTTTCTTTTCTGGCTCTTCAGTAGGATGTAAGTTTTACGATCAAGAGAGAGTCTGTTTTTCTGACCACGATTGTTTATTTGCTGTTTTTGAAATTACTAATTTTGTTTACGGGAGAGGGGTATGGAAAATGAATATCTCTCTTCTTGCTGATCAGAATGTTATGGATGTGTTTGAGAAGAAATATAAAAAATGGAAGGGGGAAAAGGACAGGTTTGAAAACATACTTGTATGGTGGGAGTGGGTGAAGGGTAGGATAGCTTGTTTCTTTAAACATATGGGTTGTGTTAGGGCTAGGGAAAAAAGAGCAAGATTTAAGTGGTTCAATAGGAGAATTTCTTTTCTTCATAAATGTAAATGTATGGGTTATGATGTGGAGCGTGACTTAGAGAGAGTGAAAAGTGATGTGGATGATTGGTTTAAGGAGAAAGGAAGGGAGATCATTTTCAGATCTAAAGTGGATGCAAGAGAGCAAAATGAGAAATGTACGCGTTTTTTCTTTAAAAAGATGTGTGGTGGAAAGAAGGTGATGGATGCTTTGTTAAATGAGGAGGATAGAGAGGTGTGTGGTATGGAAGTGTTGGATGTGGTGCTTAGGTTTTATAAGGAATTGTATGACGTTAAAAAATGTGATTTAGGTGAGAATGATGAGTTTTTGGAGATTTTGCAGAACTTTATTCCGGAAGCCGAGGTTTCTCTGTTGAATGAGGTGACGGAAGAGGAAGTTAAGGGTGTTATTGCAAAGACTGCAAGGAATAAGTCACCTGGGAAAGATGGGATCCCTTGGGAATTTTATGTTAAGTACTGGGACATTGTGGGGAGGGATTTATCTGATGTTATGAAGTTTTTGTTTTCAGGGGTTGAGATGCCAAGTGAAATGAAGCAGGGGGTTGTGGTTCTTTTATTTAAGAAGGGAGATAGGCGGTGCCTGGGTAACTGGCGTCCTATTACCCTGCTAAATACCGACTACAAATGTTTTGCAAAGATCTTAGCAAATCGTCTGAGGGATGTAGTGGCGGATGTGGTGATGAGTGACCAAGTGTGTGCAGTCCCAGAAAGAGTGATACAGGATAATTTGGTTGTTGTAAGAGACTTGATTGAGGATTGCAAGGATCGAAAGAGAGGGATGATTGTGTGCGCGTTAGATTTCGAGAAAGCGTTTGATAGGGTGGCGCATGAGTTTTTGTTTAAAGTTTTGCGAAGGATGGGTGTGCCTGGGAGGTTTGTAGATTTGTTGAGGGGGTTGTATGGGGGTGCTTGTAGTAGGGTACAAGTTAATGGTTTTCTGACATCGCCGTTTGAAATTAAGTCAGAGTCACACAACACACACACATCATCCATGTAACCCAATACTTTCACACACCTACCTCCACTCCCAGGTACGAAAAAACCTTTAATGACTTTGTCCCTCCTTATCATTTGCAAAAGAGGTTCCATCGCACAAATAAAGAGAATTGGTGACAGAGGGCACCCTTGCCTAACTCCTGACTTAATTTCAAACGGCGATGTCAGAAAACCATTAACTTGTACCCTACTACAAGCACCCCCATACAACCCCTCAACAAATCTACAAACCTCCCAGGCACACCCATCCTTCGCAAAACTTTAAACAAAAACTCATGCGCCACCCTGTCAAACGCTTTCTCGAAATCTAACGCGCACACAATCATCCCTCTCTTTCGATCCTTGCAATCCTCAATCAAGTCTCTTACAACAACCAAATTATCCTGTATCACTCTCTCTGGGACTGCACACACTTGGTCACTCATCACCACATCCGCCACTACATCCCTCAGACGATTTGCTAAGATCTTTGCAAAACATTTGTAGTCGGTATTTAGCAGGGTAATAGGACGCCAGTTACCCAGGCACCGCCTATCTCCCTTCTTAAATAAAAGAACCACAACCCCTGCTTCATTTCACTTGGCATCTCAACCCCTGAAAACAAAAACTTCATAACATCAGATAAATCCCTCCCCACAATGTCCCAGTACTTAACATAAAATTCCCAAGGGATCCCATCTTTCCCAGGTGACTTATTCCTTGCAGTCTTTGCAATAACACCCTTAACTTCCTCTTCCGTCACCTCATTCAACAGAGAAACCTCGGCTTCAGGAATAAAGTTCTGCAAAATCTCCAAAAACTCATCATTCTCACCTAAATCACATTTTTTTAACGTCATACAATTCCTTATAAAACCTAAGCACCACATCCAACACTTCCATACCACACACCTCTCTATCCTCCTCATTTAACAAAACATCCATCACCTTCTTTCCACCACACATCTTTTTAAAGAAAAACGCGTACATTTCTCATTTTGCTCTCTTGCATCCACTTTAGATCTGAAAATGATCTCCCTTCCTTTCTCCTTAAACCAATCATCCACATCACTTTTCACTCTCTCTAAGTCACGCTCCACATCATAACCCATACTTTTACATTTATGAAGAAAAGAAATTCTCCTATTGAACCACTTAAATCTTGCTCTTTTTCCCTAGCCCTAACATAACCCATATGTTTAAAGAAACAAGCTATCCTACCCTTCACCCACTCCCACCATACAAGTATGTTTTCAAACCTGTCCTTTTCCCCCTTCCATTTTTTATATTTCTTCTCAAACACATCCATAACATTCTGATCAGCAAGAAGAGAGATATTCATTTTCCATACCCCTCTCCCGTAAACAAAATTAGTAATTTCAAAAACAGCAAATAAACAATCGTGGTCAGAAAAACAGACACTCTCTTGATCGTAAAACTTACATCCTACTGAAGAGCCAGAAAAGAAAAAGTAATCAAGACGTGATTCAGTTCTCCCGTCATCTGCATGGTAGGTGAAAGCATACTTCTGCCCTCCACCCCCTGCGTCCTGCAACGCAAAGTCCTGCATAAATTGCTTCCACAGGTTGCCAGTGGCGTCCACCTCTGACTCATAAGACCCAGCTCTCCCTTTCTTCTCAAGTATACAATTGAAATCCCCGGCAATAAAAATAGGCATCCTCCCATGTAAAAAACTTCAATCTATCGAAAAGAGCCAGTCTATCTTTCTTGACCGCGTGCCCATATAAATTAATCAACTTAAAACGCCAACCACGAAAAGAAAGTAAAAAACACATACATCTTCCTTCTTCTATTATATCCAGCTGTTGTACAATAATATCCTTATTTTTAATCAGAACTCCGATCCCATCATTCCTGTTCACGTTTGAAAAGGACCAGAAGGATTTACCATATGACCATTCACAACTCTTTGGAGCCGTGGATAAACCGCATTCTTGAACACATACTATATCTGAGCCCTTAGAGGCTAAGAAGTCCAGGACCATCGCTCTTTTATTGACTGATTGAAAAAGCCTCACATTTTGAGACACTAACTTGAGTTGTAAAGTCATCGATAGAAAGAAAAGAGGTCAGGTTCCCAGAAAAAGAAAACATTATCATAGCCCAAGACTTCACGTTCCCGAAAACTGCAGAGTTTGCTCCAAGACAGCAAGCTGTCCTTGATCTAGATAATCCTGAATACCTGGAGTTTCACTCACGTACAGAGGTGATTCGGAAGCATGCCCATCGTCAGGGCTTAACACTCCAAAGGGGTTAGGAGATTCAAACACCGAGGAGGGACCAGGCAGGGGACTTTTCCTCAGTCTCTTAGGATCCTTTTAGCTTTCCCAATAGATGATACCACCTTATGAAAAACTGCAACATTCTCGGCCGCAGGCATTCTTGCAGCTTCCTGCTCCTCAGCCGACAAAGACCATTCTATCGCAGATGATCCTGACCCAGCATCCATTGCCTCCTGACCTTGTTCTGGACTCTCAGCCTCCAAAATTTGCATTGTTCCACCCACACCTTCTGACTCAGCCTCAGCCGACGCCACCTCTTGGAGAAATTCGGCAACCACCTCTTGCTGTTCCTGCTCACCCATGGGAACAACTTCTTCTGCTCCCTGATCCTCCTCCTCCTCCAAAGACCGACCCTCTAGAGACCTGGCTTCCTCCACTTCATCACCCGCACCTTCCTCCTCAGACTCCGGCACAACCACATTGCTCTCCCCCTCTCCAATCTTGCCATCCTGGAGTCAGCACGCCTCCTCTCCTGGTCTCTTGCCCACCTCCTTTCACACTGCATCTCAGTAGCCAGACTGCCCATACTTGGACAAGACCTGCAGCCATGCTCTGTGCTCCCGCACAAATCACAAGCGCGGGATTCGAACACACTCTAGTTTCATGTCCTTTCTGGCCACAATTTCTACAGACCACTCCAGTTTGACAATTCTCTCGCAGTATGTCCGTACTTACCGCATCCGCGGCAAAAGGTGGCCATCCCGGGTAAAACAAAAACCCTCTATTCCCGCCAATACAAAAATTTGCAGGGGATACATGATACCTCCAATGCCCTCTGGATCAGGTTTAAATTGGACCCAGAATTTGATTTTCCCGTTGAACACTCCATATGAATTCCTTTGCTCAAGCCCGCCCCTCACCACAGAACAGTATCTTGACAAAAAGCCTTGATCAATGCTTTCTCAATGAAAGGATTATACATATGTACTATCAAAGGTCTTTCAATAGCAGAAAAAAGGGCACTGAAAGTAAAGTGTTCCATATATCGGTGACGACTATTAGCTCTTAGGTCTTGAAAAAAGTTCAGACATACCTCCTCCAGAAAAAAGGACACATCATATGTGCAGGTTGCCGGGAATTCTTGAATGCAAAATACCTGATCCAGGGTAACTTTTCCCAAACGTATAAGGATCTTCTCCACCACGAACTTCAAGGTTAAAAGGTCTTTATGACGGGTATCTCCAACAAGGCGCACTGTGTTCTTTACTCCAGCCATTTTCTTTCGAAATGCCCAAGGCACTGGATCACTCTCGAACGTCGGAAAGTTCCACGAAAAAGGCCCCCCTGACCCAGATCCAGCAGGGTTTCCCCAACCAGATCTGAGCCAAAAGGCCGAGAAGCGATAACCCGAAAAGGGACCGCCGCCGAGGCCCACGGTCGCCAACACAGAACACTTCTGAAGGCGACAGGCAGCCTCCTGCAGGCAGGCCCCAGCCACATTCCAGCAGACAGCCGCCTTCTCGCTCTCACAAACCAGGGAGAGCTTCAGTCCTCTACTCTGCCCTCACACCATCATGCTCCTCTTCGGGCTCTTCATCTGCATAGACCCGCCCGCCCACTCAAGGCCACACCTTTTCCTCCGAAGTACGCCCTGTTCAAAGAGAAAAAAAAAAACAATACAAGATATTATAATAATCATCAATCATCATTGCATTGTAGATTGTCATGTCAGGGCCCCATTGGTCACGAATCCGTCAGGGCACCATGTGATGTCATTCATCCCGTAACAAGCTGCAGAATAGGCCCTTGTGACACGTGCCATGTTCCGTCCACTGTACACAGAGGAGGATGCCCGGCGGCAGCGGCGGCTGCTGCTACATCTGCAGTGATGGGCAACTGTGCTCCTCCTCTCCTCCCCAAAAGGAAAACCCACTTCAGAAGATCCACAAGAAGGAGACACAGCAGCAGCCGTCGTTTACTTACTTAAGAAGAGCATAATGGTAACATCTAGCCAGCTTGTTGCTCCAAACGTGTCAATTAGGAGGAGCATGTTCACAACAGCCCAAACCCCAGGTGCGCGGGGCGGGCGCAGGCCCAAACACTTCATTCAGCTGATCAGCCAATTATTCCATCAGTCTAAATTGGATTCGGAGTGAGAAGACTTGGCCGGTCGGGTGCCGGAACCGACAGCCACAGTGGATGGAAGATGGAAAGACAGTAGCTGCGGAGATGCAGATAGGGGATGTATCAGATATTGACACCAAATATTTGTTTGGAAAAAAAAGATTAAAATTGTTTGATGATGATTAATAATAAGAATAAGAATAAGAATAATAATAAGAATAATTGTTAACAAATAGGGGCTTTCGTGCAGCAATTCATACATTTCTGTTGCAATAGTAAAAAAATACGACATTCACATGAAGAACTACAGATAAGTACTCCTGTACCACGAGGAAAAAACCAGCAATCATTGCCCAATTTCTAGGACTCGTCTGGCTTGTCCATGGGTGGCCCACATGGGAGTAACATCTTCTCCATCAGGTTAAACTTCACTCTTGCCTTGCTCTCGTTCTCAGCCACAGCAAAGTAGTTGAGCAGATCAAAGTGGCCCATATAGGAGCAGTAGGAGTCACGATGCTGATTTACCAACCATTCCCATGTTGTGGTGTCCGCATGGCCGGTGCCAATATACTTTGACTGCAAATGCTCCAACTGGCTGTGGATGGTATATCGGTCAGTCCAAAAGGCCAGAAAGTGATAACCCAAAGAGAAGCTCACGGCCCAGGCCCACGTTCAGCAACACAGAACACTTCTCAATGCGACAGACACATTCCAGGAGCCATCTCGCTGGCATAAACCAGAGACAACTTGTATCCTCCTCTCTGACCTCACCACCATGCGCCTCTTCAGGTTCACCATCAGCATAGCACCACCCGCCAGATGCACACTCACTTTTGGCCACGCCTTTTCTTCACACATACGTCCTAGTAACAAAGCGTGCCAAAAAAAGAGACAGATAGGAGGAAGCAATACAGGACTGAAGAGGAGGGAGGAGGGAAGGAAGAAGAGAAGAAAAGAAAAGAAAAGAAAAGAAAAGAGAAAAAAAAAAAAACAACAACTTGGTTGATTGTGATGTCAGAGCCTCATTGTTGATTGTGATGTCAGAGCCTCATTGTTGATTGTGATGTCAGGGCCTCATTGTTGAGTGTTCCGTCAGGGCCCATTGTGATGTCATCCCTTGACCTGACCCCTGACCTTAGCTGACCTGACCTGACCTGCCCACTGTGACACGTGCAGTGTTCCGTCCATTGTACAGGCAAGGTAGGTCCAGCTGCTCCTGATACATTGGAAGTGCTGGACGACTTTCTCGCCTCCACTTAATCCAGTTACGTTTACAATATCCACAAGAGGGAGACACAGGCATACATTACGTACTGAAGGACTGGAAAAGCAAAATGGTTACTTACATCCAGCCAAACTGTTCCAAAAGTGTCACTTTCCAGGAATGAATGTGCACAACAGGCCAAACAATCCCACAGGTGCTTGCTTGCGTGCGTGCTGGTCCAAACACTGCATTCATCTGATAAGCCAATTAATCTATCAGTCTTAATTGGATTTGGCCTGTGAGGAGAATGGGCAGGTGATGGATCCTACAGCTACGGCTGCTGCTGCTGCTGCATCATCAGGAGATGGACAGACTGACACACGCAGGTATTATGCAGCAAGCAACACTGGGCAGAAAGAGAGAGAGAG
>JAKVIS010004255.1:0-14471 GCA_033119425.1 Bufotes viridis | reverse complement strand
CAATGTTTTGTTAATCTCAATTTAATGTGATGGATCAGAACACAATAGTCCTAAGTTGGTGAAGTGAAATGAGAAAAATATATAAATAAAACGATTGTTTAGAAATAGAAAACAGAAAATTGACATGTGCGTATGTATTCACACTCTTTTGAGGAAGCCCATAAAAAGCTCTGGGTGCAATAATTACCTTCAGAAGTCACATAGTGGAGAAATGATGTCCACTTATGTGCAATCTAAGTGTCACATGATCTGTCATTACATATACACACCTTGTTTAAAAGGCCCCAGAAGCTACAACACCTAAACCAGAGGCATCACTTACCAAACACTGCCATGAAGACCAAGGAACTCTCCAAACAAGTAAGGGACAATGTTGTTCAGAAGTACAAGTCAAGGTGGCGTTAAAAAAATATCCAAATCTTTGATGATCCCCAAATCTATCATAATCAAATGGAAAGAACATGGCATAACAGCAAACCTGCCAGAGACGGCCACCCACCAAAACTTATGGATGGGCAAGGAGGGCATTAATCAGAGAGGCAGCACCAGAGACCGGTTGCTAACCCTGGAGGAGCTGCAGAGTTCCACAGCAGAGACTGGAGTATCAGTACAGGGGATGACAATTAGCCATACACGCCATAGAGTTGGCTTTATGGCAGAGTGGTCAGAAGAAAGCCATTACTTTCAGCTAAAAACAAAAAGGCACGTTGGAAGACTCCCAAAGTGTATGGAGGAAGGTGCTTCTTGTCTGATGAGACTAAAAGTTTAACTTTTAGGCCATCAAAGAAAACACTATGTCTAGCGCAAACCCAACACATCCCACATCACCCAAGAACCCCGTCCCACAGTAAAACATGGTGGTGGCAGCATCATGCTGTGGGGATGTTTTCAGCAGCCAGGACTGGGAAACTGGTCAGAGTTGAGGGAAAGATGGATGATGCTAAATACAGGGATATTCTTGAGCAAAACCTGTACCACTCTGTGCGTGATTTGAGGCCAGGACAGGTCTCACCTTCCAGCAGGACAATGACCCCAAACACACTGCTAAAGCAACACTTGAGTGGCTTAAGGGAAACATGTAATTGTGTTGGAATGGCCTAGTCGAAGCCCAGATCTCAATCCAATAGAAAACCTGTGGTCAGACTTAAAAATTGTCGTTCACAATTGCAAACCATCCAACTTGAAGGAGCTGGAGCAGATTTGCAAAGAGGAATGGCCAAAAATCCCAGTGGTAAGGCGTGGCAAGCTCATAGAGACTTATCCAAGGCGACTTGGAGCTGTGATTGCCACAAAGGTGGGTCTACAAAGTATTGACTTAGGTGGGTGAATGCACATTGACTTTTCTGTTATTTTGTCCTACCTGTTGTTTGCTTCACAATAATAAAAAAACACCTTCAAAGTTGTGGGCATGTTCTGTAAATTAAAGTGATGCAAATCCTCAAAAATCCATGTTAATTCCAAGTTGTGAGGCACCAAATACGAAAAAGTCAAGGGCGTGAATACTTCCGCAAGGCACTGTATGTGTGCGATATGTGTGTTATATATGTGTATGCGCATATATATTTATATATAGTAAAATACTACATACTACTATGTACTAATATATACTGCTATACACTGTTATATACTGCTGTATACCACTATACCCTGTTATACTACTGCTGTATACCACTATACACTGTTATATACTGCTGTTTACTGCATATACACTGTTATATACTGCTGTTTACTGCTATACACTATTATATGCACACCCATGTATGCGTGTCAGGTTGGGGGAACTATACATAAATTATAAGCAGGGTGCAATGTATAAATTATATATATATTTAGGGGCTATTCAGGGGACTTAGTGCATGATATTATATTATCTTCGGTACAGTGCATTGTATTAATGTTACAGTGCGGTACTATTGATTGTATAGTGGTGGTGTCACCTGTCCCATACTGAAAGTTAAGGACAGCATGATTTGCTGCAGTGTGCACCTCTGTATTCCGTGATTTGGAAAAGGGAAATCGGGGCTAGTAGGGTTTGTAGTGCCTGGGGCTGTATTTCAGTACCAGTCCAGCCCTGGTTAAATGTCCTATGTGTGCACTGCCATCACAGTCCACTCATTGCTCCAGTCTGCAGCCCTAGTCACCTACTGTCTGCCTTCAGTCCACTTCTGCAGCCTCCTGGTGGGTAACTTTGTGTCTGTTGTTAGTCATTGTACTTCAGCTTTGTCTTCACCTTGCTTTTTGTGGATGAAATGCCCTGCAGACAGCTAAAAAGCAGGTGACCTCTGCCATGGCCAGAGCGGTGGTAGTCTAGGGATTAATCATGGCACCCGCCCAGTAGCTGCCAGGTATCTGCTTTTTAAAGAGCAGACAATCTAATCAGCTCTTCCCTGATCTAGTATGCCACCTTTGCTTAGAGCACCATATTCAATGTGACAGGTTCGCTTTATGAGGTGTCCAGCATTATAAAACATGGCTGTTTTCTTCCAAAAATTCAAAGGGGCAGAACTTGTAATACCACGCCGTCCTGTGGACAGGTGTGGTGCCGTTTTAGTAAGCAAGAATCCATGTTTTATAATGCTGGACAGCCCCTATAAGGGAACTGTCACATTGAATATGGTGTTTGAAGTAAAGCAGAATGCTATAGAGCAGGAGGAGATGAGTAGATTGAGATATAGTTTTATGGGAAAATATTCAGTATAACATTTTATTTTATACATTGAAATTCCTACTCATTCTGGGCTTTGAAGTCAAGGAGATGGTCCATTAGTGACTGACAGCCTTCCCTCTATGACTGTGATCCAGTAAAAGTAATCAGTCACTGATAAGACCACCTCCTTGACTTCAAAGCCCAGAAAAGCAGGGAATATAAAGGAATAAAAATACAAGTTATACTTGTTTTCCTACAAACTTATATAACAATCTGTTCAGCTCCTTCTGCTCTATAACGTGCTGCCTGCAGATTACTTCACAATTTCACGGTGACAGGTTTCTTTTAACACTTTCGGACCTCCGCCGGTACATGGTGTGTACTCGCAAGTGCAGGGGTCATCATAACCACCTGGTTTCTGATGCTTTACACAGCAGAGGCCATAGCTAATGTCTGTGTTTGTAGTAATGCCAATCATGGGCATTTAACCCCTCAAATATCATGGTCAAATGTGACGATAGCATATGAGAGCTCTAAAACCGGAGCCGAGGTCTTCCTGCCCTGGGCCCACCTCCCTGATTGTGCCCACATCGTACTGATCGCGGTAATTCATGCGGAAAAGAAGCCCCTATCAAGTATCCCCTACCACCACCCCGTCAAAGAGTGCATATACTGTACATACTTTTAATTAGGCCAACATTTCTATATTAAAAGATGAAAATTACTCTTACCGGTAATTGGATTTTCCTTAGCCTCCACAACTGTACCACTTGGAGGAGGAACCCGCCTAAAAATGCCAATAAAGGCCCCTCCCTCTTACCTTCTCAGTTAATAACTTAGGACTCAGGGTGGAGCACAATTCAAAAATGTTGAAACAGGGGCGGAGCTAGCACCTGCAGCAGATGGCTGTGTGAGTGAGAGCTCGTCTGTGAAATCACCCTTTCAGCTTGTATTTCCAGCCTGACGTAGCTACGATGGTGAAGATTGGCGGCCAAGTCCAGTGAGGGTTCCGACACCCAGAAGTCGATGGCGCACAAGGGGAGATGGACAAATTCATCAAAAAAGCTGCCTCCGTCTATGTGGCACGAGAAAGCAGATGGCGCCAGTCTCCCCACGCACAGGCAGCCGCGGACCAAAAGAACCAGTGGATGCAGCTCTGACAGCGAGGACGGGGTAATCAGCCCCTATCTCAAGGACATATCTTAAAGCTACCTTAACCTCCGCGCTAGCAGCTGCCTTGGAACCCATTGGCTCTGGATCTGTACGGCCATGTAAACAAGACGTCAGGGCCTTATTGGGGAGGAGAGTGGAAGCGCTTAGAGGAATCTCAGCTAGCCATGTTGAGACAATTCAACACTTGGTTTCACGGCATATATTGTTACCATACAAGAGTACACTCAACTCCCTATATTGTGCCTTGGAAGATCAGGGAGAACCGCGGGGAGGCGCAATAATCTCTGCTTCTGCGGTATCCCTGAAACAGTTTGCTACGTGGGATATCCCCCATACTGTGACCCAAATCTGCCTCTCACTTCTTGGCCCTGATTCTGCACACACTAGTGATCCTGGAGGAGAGCGCATAGAGCTCTCAGGCCCGAAGCCAGCCATAAATGCACCACCGCGAGACATTATATGCAGGTTTCTTAACTTTCCTGTAAAGGAGACTTGTCTGGCCAAAGCCGCCAAGTGGGAGAGGTCCGTGGGACGGCTATTCTGTGTCCACTTCGCTCAAGATCTTGCCCAATCTACGCGCTGCAAAAGGAGGGCCCTGAGACCCTGGCCCGGATTGGCTTACGGCTCACATAATGTCCCCTACAGATGGACCTTTCCCATTCGGGATTTCGCTTTCTTCATGCTGGCCACAGGATGATGAGCGTTTCTACATTTTGGACCTGACCCAGGTCTACTGACCAACTGAATCTTGCACCTCTGGACATCCAAAGTTGGGACGTTATTCAAGACCTCATCCTCTCTGCCTGAACTTCCAGTAGCGGAGATGTGGGAAAGCAACGTACTCTAGATCTTTCAAGAATAAAAGAGAAGCTGGCCTTGTCCACTCCTAGGCGTCTTCAAAGATTCTGGGAGAATGAGTGGCACCGCTATCGACATATTATGTCTGCTTAACTAATCCTTTGCCTCCAAACTTCTCTCTTTTTTTTTCCCATCTACCTTCTTTTACTCTTCCCGCTTTTTCTCACATTACTCATGTCTCTATACCTCTTGCTGCCTGCTCATTCTTCTTTCCCGCCCCACCTACTTTCACCTACGTTCAGCTAATTTGTTAAATTGCTGCTAAGGCTTCATTCAGGGTGATATATTACATAATACAGTGTCAATACTTCCCCTACACATCTTTACTCTTGCTCTCTTATCTACTGTTACTTGTCGTTCTCCACTTGATCAGTTTCATGTTCTGGTAATCTATGAAGTGGATGCCTTCTCCTATACATGAGACTTATATAGCCATAATTTGCAATTTGTCAACCCCTCACATATATATCGTTGATTTCCCCCTATATCCTGACAGGGGTTTACCCGCACTGGTCCATGGGATCTACTTTTATGCTTTAAGTATAAAGTACTTAGAAAGAGAGATGGCTGATGTGAAGTATTGCACTCATTCAGTGTCAAAGGGCTTGAGAAAGTATCCATCTAAGCTTGCCGTCAAATTTTCTCTTTTGAGAAAAACTAACCTCAATCTTGTTTCTCCAAGAGGCAGCATTTCAGGTTCAACAAATACCCAGATCTTTCTCGACTTCCGCCTTTCCACGGATGGTACCACTGCGAAGGTCCGACTCGTCAGCTTCTAGAGGAGTCAGCATTGGATTCAACAAAGAGTAGGCTTTTTCCAATATGGCTCCCACATTCAGGACCCTGAGGGCCAGTGTTTACTTTTGAAGGGCAATATAGATAGCACATTGCCACACGTAAGAAGGAAACAGAGTTTTGTATCATGCCACGCAAATGTCGGTCCAGGTTGCTTGGTTTCAGGAGACCTTCTCGCTCTTGTCAGACCACTTGTTTGAGGGTTTGTGATCCTGGGCGGCGATTTTAACGCTGGCCATTGATCCATCTATAGACTCTCATCCCACAAATCCACTATTTCCAAACGTGCACTTTATGCATTACGTACTCCCCTTGGTGAGTTAAAGCCTGATCGATATTTGGAGGGTCTTGAATCCTACAGAGAAGGACTACACCTTTATTTGAGTGTACATGAAGCCGTACAGAGGCTCCGATTACTACTTCTTTATCTCAGAGAGAACATGTCCAGTCCTGTGTTGAGCCATGTATTGATTCGATACTCTTGTCTGATCATGCTCCCATTTTTCTAACCATAACCACTCCCAACACACCTCCCAAGGTATTCAGGTGGAGACTTAACGATCAGCTCTTTTCATCACAAACACATGTTCTAAAATTCGGAAAGGATATTGAGGATTACTTCAAATTGAACACATCCTGAAATCTCACCCCACGTCTTGTGGGATGCCCTCAAAGCCTTTGTCCGAGGCTAGTTCATTAACATAGGTTCCTTTGTTAAAAACAAAGGAATGCACGCATTGGGGACCTTTTCTCCAAAATTAAAGCATTGGAAACCCAGCACAAAAATCCCATTCAGACTCTCACCTCCATGTACTTCTGACCAGGCCCGTATTGAGTTGAAAATCTCCTAAATATTACATCAGCCAAATATTTCTTTAATTCCCAATTTAATATTTTCGCACATGGGGATAAGGCCTCCAGATTTATGATGGACAGGGTGAAGCAGAGACGAGCCCGGAACCATATCTGCAAACTGATCTCTAAAGCGGTCGAACTCTTAATCAATGCCAATGACATAGCCTCCCGCTTTCACGATTATTATCACTCCTTTATAATCTACCACATCCTTTCTTAACATCTAATTCTCCCTCTCATATGGATTGCATTAACAAATTCTCAACTCACTGTCCCTTCCTAACATTAACTTGCTTCCAAAAGGAAAGCTTGGAATCCCCCGTTCTCTACTGTGGAATTAAAAAGAGCTATCAAGTCATTACCCTAGCAATAAAGCTCCAGGACCAGGCAGGTCTTACCAGCAATATATTAACTGTGCAGCCTCTCAGACTACCTGTCTCCCTCACTTTGCTTCTCTCTGTCAACAGCTCGCTCAGAGGGTAGCTCCACTGTCCCCGACGTAGACTAGAGCTACTATTTCATTGATACATGAAGAGAGGCAAAGACCCGACACTCTGTGGAGAATTGTCGATCCCTATCTCACTACTCAAACCTTGATCTAAAACTCCTCGCTAAAATGTTAGCTAATCGCCTTGCCCCCTGTTACTATCACTGATCCATAAAGACCAAACAGGTTTCCGTTTTTGGGTAGGGAGGAAAAGATAATGCTCCTAGAAATCTTAATGCCATACACTTTGCCAAAAGAATCCTATCCACTAGTCCTGGTCAGCAACCGATGCCGAAAGGCCTTTGATAGAGTGAACTGGAACTATGCGTTTAGTTCTTGACCGCTTTGGACTCCCTGAACCATTTACTCAGGCCATATTTTCAATGTATCATACAGCCTGCGGCATCGGTGCTGGCAAATTACACTCTTTCCTCCCCTTTCCTATAAGAAACGGAACCCGCCAGGGATGCCCTCTCTCCCCTGATCTTTGTAATGACCATGGAGCCATTGCTCCAAGCCATACTGGCAAGACCCTGCCATAGAGGGTATTAAACTTGGGAACATGGCTCATAAAACTGCGGCTTTTGCCGAAGATTTGTCTCTTACTCACCACCAACTCTACTACATCCCTGACCCATATATATAAACATCTAGAAAATTTTCACCCCTTATCTAATTTCAAAATTAATATGAAAAAAATCCTTCGTTACTAAGTATAGGCCTAAGTCATCATACTAAAACCAAACTGGTCTCAAACTCCCCTTCCATTGGGACTCCCCCACTATTACCTATCTCGGAGTTAAAATAGGCCCTGACCTTTCCAATATGTTTCAGCTCTATTATGTACCCCTACTTAGATCCATGCAAACCCAGATTAATAACTTATACTTGCCTATGCTGTCCTGGTTTGGTCGTAAAAACCTCGTTCACTTCCTCGTCCTCCTAGACTTACAGTTGTGTTCAAAATTATTCAACCTCCAATGCTGTAAAGGGTTTTAGGGAATTTAGTGTACATTTGTAATTGTGTTCAGAATGAAATCTTACAAGGACTTTTTAAAGAACCAAATGCAACTAAAATGACATCAATTGTTTTTGTAATACAGTATTAAATGTTTTTTTTGTGATTTCTTCCATTGACACAATTATTCAACCCCTTAAAGACTACCACTCTTAAGAACAGAGGTTCATTCAAGTTTTTCGATCAGGTATTGAAAAACACCTGTGGATGTCAAGGAGCAGCAATCAAGCATAATAAGCACCAATTAGGCAGATTTAAAATGACTGTGATACTCAGCTCCTTCTAGACATTTACTGGTGTGTTTACAAACATGGTGAAGTCAAGAGAATGGTCCAGGAAGACAAGAGAAGAGGTGATTTCTCTTCACAGGAAGGGCAATGGCTATAAGAAGATTGCAAAGATGTTAAACATACCAAGAGACACCATAGGAAGCATCATTCGCAAATTCAAGGCAAAGGGCACTGTTGAAACGCTACCTGGTCGTGGCAGAAAGAAGATGCTGACTTCGACTGCTGTGCGCTACCTGAAGCGCAAAGTGGAGAAAAGTCCCCGTGTGACTGCTGAGGAACTGAAAAAAGATTTGTCAGATGCGGGTACTGAAGTTTCAGCTCAGACAATAAGGCGCACACTGCGTAATGAAGGCCTCCATGCCAGAACTCCCAGGCGCACCCCTTGCTGTCTCCAAAGAATAAGAAGAGTCGACTGCAGTATGCCAAAAGTCATGTGGACAAAACCACAAAAGTTTTGGGATAGTGTTCTGTGGACTGATGAAACAAAATTAGAACTGTTTGGGCCCATGGATCAACGCTATGTTTGGAGGAGGAAGAACAAGGCCTATGAAGAAAAGAACACCTTGCCTACTGTGAAGCATGGCGGGGGGTCAATCATGCTTTGGGGCTGTTTTGCTTCTACAGGTACAGGGAAGCTTCAGCGTGTGCAAGGTACCATGAATTCTCTTCAGTACCAGGAGATATTGGATGAAAATGTGATGCAGTCCGTCACAAACCTGAGGCTTGGGAGGCGTTGGACCTTTCAACAGGACAATGATCCCAAGCATACCTCCAAGTCCACTAGAGCATGGTTGCAGATTAAAGGCTGGAACATTTTGAAGTGGCCATCGCAGTCACCAGACTTAAATCCGATTGAGAACCTCTGGTGGGACTTAAAGAAAGCAGTTGCAGCGCGCAAGCCTAAGAATGTGACTGAACTGGAGGCTTTTGCCCATGAAGAATGGGCGAAGATACCCGTAGATCGCTGCAAGACACTTGTGTCAAGCCATGCTTCACGTTTAAAAGCTGTTATAACTGGAAAAGGATGTTGTACTAAGTACTAAGATTGAATGTCACTTGGGGTTGAATAAAACTGATAATGATGTGAGCACAGAAAAGACATTTGTGGTTATTTCATTATAAATGTTATGTTATATTTGTCTGACTTACAAGTGCCTCTTTGATTTAATTGTAAACAAGATGACTGAAATGATCAAAATCAATGTCAAACTGGCCAAAACACTCAATTTCAGTGGGGGTTGAATAATTTTGAACACAACTGTACATATTTGCAACAAGTCCACCGCTCCCAGTTCCCAACTCCTACTTTCTTTCCTTAAATAGTGACATTCGTAGCTTTATCTGGAATAAGAATAAAGCTCGCATCAGCTTACAGGCCCTTTAACGTCCAAAATCATTTGGTGGTATCAATCTTCCCAGCCTTAAAACTTATAATAGGGCAGTTTTTACTGGCAAGAACTGTTGATTAGTTCAGAGAAACCCAAAGCAAATCCTGGGTTGAAATGGAATCTGAATTATTCTGGATCGCCATTTAGAGTCCTGTTAGTGTCACAGAGCAGCAAAGGTTTTACATCACTCTAACACTTCATCTTAACATCAAAGCTACTTTGGAAGCTTGGCACTCATTCCAAAATTCACCTTGGGGTATACCTCTCCATCCCCCTCATACAGGTTAGAGATGTACTCAGCTTAGCTCCCTTAGAACTACAACATAGCTTATCTCCATCACTAAGGAACTCCACTCTCCCGATACTCTCTCTATTTAACGAGGAGGAGTTATACTGATAGTGCACATATATTAGAATTATTCCATACAGATGGATCTTTCTCCATTTTTCAGCTCCTTCCTCCTCCACATATTCAATATAGAGACCTGCTCAGACCTATAACCTGGTATGAAAATCTGATATGTACTATTCTCCCCCAAGAAACTCATATCATTGCTATACCGGAGACTTATCACCCCTCCTTCTATGCCCAAACCCTTCTTTCATAGGTGCCTGGGAGCGGGATTTGGGAGTCTCCTTTCACTCAGCGGAACAACATTATCTGTTCATGGAACCCCAACACCTCGTCTAGATGTGTTAGGGTCCAGGAGAATGGATATAAGCTTCTCACTAGATGGTATAAAACACCTGAAGTCACTTGTCGGTTTTCTGCCCTCGGCTCTGATACTTGTTGGAGATGTAATTCTGACAGAGGTTCATTTTACCACATATGGTGGACCTGTCCATTAATCGCAAAGTGGTGGTCTCTAATTTTTAATAAATGCAATCTTATTTGCAAAACCCAGCTGCTCCCGTCCCCACAAGCAGCTCTCCTAGGTATGCTCCCTGGTACCAGAAACAGCCTTGTTTTCAAACTATATAAGAAACTCCTAACCTCAGCTCGTTTGTTAGTACCCAGACACTGGTTATCTTCAGAATTACCATCCATTGAACATTGGTTGAATAAGATAGATTCTATTTGTAGATTCAAGAGTTATCTGCTTGGGAAAGCCACTCCCATGACAAATATCGGAAACTCTGGTCCTTGTGGCTAGACTTTAGGAAGGAATAATAATGATATATAATATGATATGTCTTATTGGATCTACCCCTACTCGCCCCTTTATTGACAATATGCAATTGCAACATGGCCATGTATATGCACCCACCTTCCCATTATATATGATTACCACTGTTATTGGTTTTCCTTTAAAGTTCCTCACTTACCAAGTTACTTACTGTACTACATATTATGCTCCTTGTACTCCAATGCTGTATTACTAGATTTATACATACGTGCTGTACAACTTATGTCATTTTGCATACTTGTACATTGATTTTGTCACTATAATAAACCTTTAAAAAAAAAAAAAGAAATGTTGAAACATAACAGAAACCAAAATAGCCTGATCCAGTTACATGGAAGAACAAATCTCAGTAGAGAATACCTGGGTGGGAATCCTTGTGCAGTTGTTGAGGCTAAAGGAAAATCCAGTTACCAGTAGGGCCATTTCATTAGTGTTTCAATTCCGCTATTGAGTCATAGGATCTTAATAGCAGATGAAACGTCAGTTTTGTCTCCATTCATTGTCAATGGGGACAAAACTGAACTTAAACAAAACAAATTGCACCAAAAATGCACCCGCTCACATTTGCTGGTCCCCATAGCGGACAGAAAACGCTGCAAGCAGGACTAGGGCAGCAGTAAGCCCGCCCATCAGAGCCGGTGATCGTTCCGAACACACACTGGGACGGAAGCCTCCGCCCAGCAGTGTGTATTGTAAATAAAAGAGCCCTTGCACCTGCACGATCCAGGAAGGGTAGAGGGAGCGCATTGAGCATGACATGCCCGTGCTAACATCAGGGGGCTTGCTGGCGAAAATATGGGTATGTCCGGTTCAGCTCTGAACCCAGAAAACCCCCTTTAAGACCTGGGATCTCAGCCACTTACACAGAAACGACTCTGTCTCTATATTTCAGCCAACTTGAGGAGCACATTGAATCAGGTACTCCCAGGGGAGGATAGCCTTGCTTTCATCCCTGTATTATAACAGGTCACACAAATTTTCTTACAGACGCTTTATCTAACAAGAACTGCCGCATATCTAACGTCTTCACGCAGTAGCATAGTTGAGATCTTGGTCGGAGATACTTCATCTAAGTATATATATAATCATACTGCTGATATATATGAATGCATAATACGTGGGAAACTACTACTGATTCAGTTACTAAAAATATATAAAATATATAAATGTAGTCTCTATTTTGAAATGTTTCTAGCAGGATTATAACACAAACTACTATCATTGCAGCCAAGAGCTTTAACCACTACATAATACTAGTTGATGGCCACTTACTAAAAACTAAAATATGAGACTCCTGCTAATTAGGATACTTACTACTAGTAAGAATTCCTATACAACAAAAGTCTCACATTTTTATTTATTTTTAAGCAACTGGCCATGCAGCTTTATAGTGTAGCAGCAAGTTCTTGCCTGTGATGTGGAAGGTGAGTTTGAATCCCAGCACTGACTTCATATATGGACATAGCTATATATGGAGTCAGAGCAGGACTACTAAGCTGAACACCATTCCTTCAGAGCAGGAAGTGCCTGGTTTAAAGCTCGGGTTCCTCCCATTGACTTCCATTGTGCTCTGGTGCTCTGTAGAAGTGTTTGTCCTAAGCACCAGAGCACACGAGCACTTTGATGCTCGATTAACACTAGTAGTTATGGCATACACAGTCTGACACTGTTAGGTACTGGCTGAGAGTGTCAGACTGTAGGACTAGAGATGAGCAAATTTCTCAAAATTTGATTCGGTCGGTTCGCTGAATTTTTCTAAAAGATTCAATTCGATCAAAATTTATTTGTGGTGAATCGAGTTAACAAACAGCTATTTCCTGGCTACAGAGAGCCTGTATAGTGGTGTAGAACACTGTGCCTTGCAGTAACATGCATAGGAGTCTGCATGGTAGTGAAACAATACTGTGAGTCAGTATGCACACTTCACTTATTTGGGCAGTTACTGGTGCCAAAGCTGACCAAATAACTCAAGTGTGAACTCAGCCTTACAGGTCGATATTAGTCAAGAAGAAGCACACTTTTACACTCGTTGTCAGCTGATTTCACATAGATGTCTACAGAACCTGTTCTATTAAACGCTTATACAACGTAGAGCCCCCTGACAGAGTGGAGAGGGTGTCAGCAGTAAGTTTGTTTTGACGCTCACTAATTATTTTGCCCATTCTCTTGAACTGTCAGAACAATAACCCCCAAAAACTGATACTGTCCGTTGAGCATCCGCTCACTCGGTCAGCATTTTGTCAGTAATCCATCAGTATTGCTAAAGTTAAAAAACAGGAGTGATCCAAAACAGAGATGACACGTGAACTGAGAATATTTGCTTGTCTTCTGTGTTTTGTACCCACTCCTGCTTTTGGCTACCAAATCATAACCCAATTCTGATGGGACTCATAGGCCTTACAGCTGCTACATAGACAGGATCCAATGTGTCCTCATTTTTCCTTCCTCTCTGACAGATCAGAAGAAGGGTCAAATAAATGATGATGTCAACCAGGCCAAAAGGCAAAATCAGTGTCCAAGTCATGAAGTGGGGAGGGTGAGAACAGCATGAGAAGTCTACAGAGTGGCCCAATGACATAGTGGTGAGGTGGCAGCAGCCTGAGGAGACCATAGAGTGGCCCAGTGACATAGTGGTGATGTGGAAGCAGCATGAGGAGACCACAGAGCGGTGATGTAGACAGCAGCATGAGGAGACCACAGAGTGGCTCAGAGACATAGTGTTGAGGTAACAGCAGCATGAGGAGACCACAGACTGGTGAAATGGCATCAGCATGAGGAGACCACAGAGTGGCTCAGAAACATAGTGTTGGAGGTGGCAGCAGCATGAGGAGACCACAGAGGAAGTGGAAGCAGCATGAGGAGACCAAGAGTGGCCTAGAGAACTAGTGTTGGAGGGGCAGCAGCATGAGGATACCACAGAGTGGTGATGTGGCAGCAGCATTAGGAGACCACAGAGTGATGAAGTGGCAGCAGCATGAGGAGACCACAGAATGGTGAAGTGGCAGCAGCATGAGGAGACCACAGAGCGGTGATGTGGCAACAGCATGAGGAGACCACAGAGTGGCCCAGAGACATAGTGTTGAGGTGGCAGCAGCATGAGGAGACCACAGAGAGTTGTGGGCAGCAGCAGCATGAGGAGACCACAGAGTTGTGAGGTAGCAGCTGCATGAGGAGACCACAGAGTGGCCCACTGACAGAGTGGATAGGTGGGGAGGGCAATACCAGTACCAAGCTGAATGAGGTAGCAGCCTGAGGAGACCATAGAGTGGCCCAGTGACATGGTGGTGAGTGGCAGCAGCATGAGGAGACCACAGACTGGTGAAATGGCATCAGCATGAGGAGACCACAGAGTGGCTCAGAAACATAGTGCTGAGGTGGCAGCAGCATGAGGAGACCACACAGAGAAGTGAAAGCAGCATGAGGAGACCACAGAGTGCCCAGAGAACTAGTGTTGAAGTGGCAGCAGCATGAGGATACCAGAGAGTGGTGATGTGGCAGCAGCATTAGGAGACCACAGAGTGGTGAGTTGGCAGCAGCATGAGGAGTCCACAGAATGGTGAAGTGGCAGCAGCATGAGGGAGACCACAGAGCGGTGATGTAGACAGCAGCATGAGGAGACCACAGAGTGGCCCAGAGACATAGTGTTGAGGTGGCAGCAGCATGAGGAGACCACAGAGCTGTGAGGTAGCAGCAGCATGAGGAGACCACAGAGCTGTGCGGTAGCAGCAGCATGAGGAGACCACAGAGTGGCCCACTGGACATGCAGGTGGGGA
>JAKVIS010004254.1:0-14372 GCA_033119425.1 Bufotes viridis | reverse complement strand
GGGAGCTCACTAGATGTGATTGTGTACAGACACCACTAGGGGGAGCTCACTAGATATGATTGTGTACAGTCACCACTAGGGGGAGCTCACTAGATAAGATTGTGTACAGTCACCACAAGGGGGAGCTCACTAGATGTGATTGTGTACAGTCACCACAAGGGGGAGCTCACTAGATACGATTGTGTACAGTCACCACTAGGGGAGCTCACTAGATACAATTGTGTACAGTCACCACAAGGGGGAGCTCACTAGATGTGATTGTGTACTGTCACCACTAGGTGGAGCTCACTAGATGTGATTGTGTACTGTCACCACTAGGGGGAGCTCACTAGATACGATTGTGTACAGTCACCACTAGGGGAGCTCACTAGATACGATTGTGTACAGTCACCACTAGGGGGAGCTCACTAGATACGATTGTGTACAGTCACCACAAGGGGGAGCTCACTAGATGTGATTGTGTACAGTCACCACTAGGTGGAGCTCACTAGATGTGATTGTGTACTGTCACCACTAGGTGGAGCTCACTAGATATGATTGTGTACAGTCACCACTAGGGGGAGCTCACTAGATGTGATTGTGTACAGTCACCACTAGGTGGAGCTCACTAGATGTGATTGTGTACAGTCACCACTAGGTGGAGCTCACTAGATGTGATTGTGTACAGTCACCACAAGGGGGAGCTCACTAGATGTGATTGTGTACAGTCACCACTAGGGGGAGCTCACTAGATATGATTGTGTACAGTTACCACTAGGGGGAGCTCACTAGATGTGATTGTGTACAGTTAACACTATGGGGAGCTCACTAGATCCGATTGTGTACAGTCACCACTAGGGGGAGCTCACTAGATATGATTGTGAACAGTCACCACTAGGGGGAGCTCACTAGATATGATTGTGTACAGTTACCACTTGGGGGAGCTGACTAGATACGATTGTGAACAGTCACCACTAGGGGGAGCTCACTAGATATGATTGTGTACAGTTACCACTAGGGGGAGCTCACTAGATACGATTGTGTACAGTCACCACTAGGGTGGAGCTCACTAGATACAATTGTGTACAGTGACCACTAGGGGGAGCTCACTAGATACGATTGTGTACAGTCACCACTAGGGTGGAGCTCACTAGATACAATTGTGTACAGTGACCACTAGGGGGAGCTCACTAGATACGATTGTGTACAGTCACCACTAGGGGAGCTCACTAGATACGATTGTGTACAGTCACCACTAGGGTGGAGCTCACTAGATACGATTGTGTACAGTCACCACTAGGGGGAGCTCACTAGATATGATTGTGTACAGTCACCACTAGGGGGAGCTCACTAGATATGATTGTGTACAGTTACCACTAGGGGAGCTCACTAGATACAATTGTGTACAGTGACCACTAGGGGGAGCTCACTAGATACGATTGTGTACAGTCACCACTAGGGTGGAGCTCACTAGATACAATTGTGTACAGTGACCACTAGGGGGAGCTCACTAGATACGATTGTGTACAGTCACCACTAGAGGGAGCTCACTAGATACGATTGTGTACAGTCACCACTAGGGGGAGCTCACTAGATATGATTGTGTACAGTCACCACTAGGGGGAGCTCACTAGATATGATTGTGTACAGTTACCACTAGGGGGAGCTCACTAGATACGATTGTGTACAGTGACCACTAGGGGGAGCTCACTAGATACGATTGTGTACTGTCACCACTAGGGTGGAGCTCACTAGATACAATTGTGTACAGTGACCACTAGGGGGAGCTCACTAGATATGATTGTGTACAGTCACCACTAGGGTGGAGCTCACTAGATACGATTGTGTACAGTCACCACTAGGGGGAGCTCACTAGATACGATTGTGTACAGTCACCACTAGGGGGAGCTCACTAGATACGATTGTGTACAGTCACCACTAGAGGGAGCTCACTAGATACGATTGTGTACAGTCACCACTAGGGGGAGCTCACTAGATATGATTGTGTACAGTCACCACTAGGGGGAGCTCACTAGATATGATTATGTACAGTTACCACTAGGGGGAGCTCACTAGATACAATTGTGTACAGTGACCACTAGGGGGAGCTCACTAGATATGATTGTGTACAGTCACCACTAGGGGGAGCTCACTAGATACGATTGTGTACAGTCACCACTAGGGGAGCTCACTAGATACGATTGTGTACAGTCACCACTAGGGGGAGCTCACTAGATACGATTGTGTACAGTCACCACTAGAGGGAGCTCACTAGATACGATTGTGTACAGTCACCACTAGAGGGAGCTCACTAGATACGATTGTGTACAGTCACCACTAGGGGGAGCTCACTAGATATGATTGTGTACAGTTACCACTAGGGGGAGCTCACTAGATACGATTGTGTACTGTCACAATTGTGTACAGTGACCACTAGGGGGAGCTCACTAGATATGATTGTGTACAGTCACCACTAGGGTGGAGCTCACTAGATACGATTGTGTACAGTCACCACTAGGGGGAGCTCACTAGATACGATTGTGTACAGTCACCACTAGGGGAGCTCACTAGATACGATTGTGTACAGTCACCACTAGAGGGAGCTCACTAGATACGATTGTGTACAGTCACCACTAGGGGGAGCTCACTAGATATGATTGTGTACAGTCACCACTAGGGGGAGCTCACTAGATATGATTGTGTACAGTTACCACTAGGGGGAGCTCACTAGATACAATTGTGTACAGTGACCACTAGGGGGAGCTCACTAGATATGATTGTGTACAGTCACCACTAGGGGGAGCTCACTAGATACGATTGTGTACAGTCACCACTAGGGGGAGCTCACTAGATACGATTGTGTACAGTCACCACTAGGGGGAGCTCACTAGATACGATTGTGTACAGTCACCACTAGAGGGAGCTCACTAGATACGATTGTGTACAGTCACCACTAGAGGGAGCTCACTAGATACGATTGTGTACAGTCACCACTAGGGGGAGCTCACTAGATATGATTGTGTACAGTTACCACTAGGTGGAGCTCACTAGATGTGATTGTGTACTGTCACCACTAGGGGGAGCTCACTAGATATGATTGTGTACAGTCACCACTAGGGTGGAGCTCACTAGATACGATTGTGTACAGTCACCACTAGGGGGAGCTCACTAGATACGATTGTGTACAGTCACCACTAGGGGGAGCTCACTAGATACGATTGTGTACAGTCACCACTAGGGGGAGCTCACTAGATGCGATTGTGTACAGTCACCACTAGGGGGAGCTCACTAGATATGATTGTGTACTGTCACCACTAGGGGGAGCTCACTAGATATGATTGTGTACAGTCACCACTAGGGGGAGCTCACTAGATACGATTGTGTACAGTGACCACTAGGGGAGCTCACTAGATATGATTGTGTACAGTCACCACTAGGGGAGCTCACTAGATACGATTGTGTACAGTCACCACTAGGGGAGCTCACTAGATACGATTGTGTACAGTCACCACTAGGGGAGCTCACTAGATACGATTGTGTACAGTCACCACTAGGGGAGCTCACTAGATACGATTGTGTACAGTCACCACTAGAGGGAGCTCACTAGATACGATTGTGTACAGTCACCACTAGGGGAGCTCACTAGATATGATTGTGTACAGTCACCACTAGGGGAGCTCACTAGATACGATTGTGTACAGTCACCACTAGGGGAGCTCACTAGATATGATTGTGTACAGTCACCACTAGGGGAGCTCACTAGATACGATTGTGTACAGTCACCACTAGGGGAGCTCACTAGATATGATTGTGTACAGTCACCACTAGGGGAGCTCACTAGATATGATTGTGTACAGTCACCACTAGGGGAGCTCACTAGATACGATTGTGTACAGTCACCACTAGGGGAGCTCACTAGATATGATTGTGTACAGTCACCACTAGGGGAGCTCACTAGATATGATTGTGTACAGTCACCACTAGGGGAGCTCACTAGATATGATTGTGTACAGTCACCACTAGGGGAAGCTCACTAGATATGATTGTGTACAGTCACCACTAGGTGGAGCTCACTAGATATGATTGTGTACAGTTACCACTAGGGGGAGCTCACTAGATATGATTGTGTACAGTCACCTTTAGAGGGAGCTCACTAGATATGATTGTGTACAGTCACCACTAGGGGAGCTCACTAGATATGATTGTGTACAGTCACCACTAGGGGAGCTCACTAGATATGATTGTGTACAGTCACCACTAGGGGAGCTCACTAGATATGATTGTGTACAGTCACCACTAGGGGAGCTCACTAGATATGATTGTGTACAGTCACCACTAGGGGAGCTCACTAGATATGATTGTGTACAGTCACCACTAGGGGAGCTCACTAGATATGATTGTGTACAGTCACCACTAGGGGAGCTCACTAGATATGATTGTGTACAGTCACCACTAGGGGAGCTCACTAGATATGATTGTGTACAGTCACCACTAGGGGAGCTCACTAGATATGATTGTGTACAGTCACCACTAGGGGAGCTCACTAGATATGATTGTGTACAGTCACCACTAGGGGAGCTCACTAGATATGATTGTGTACAGTCACCACTAGGGGAGCTCACTAGATATGATTGTGTACAGTCACCACTAGGGGAGCTCACTAGATATGATTGTGTACAGTCACCACTAGGGGAGCTCACTAGATACGATTGTGTACAGTCACCACTAGGGGAGCTCACTAGATATGATTGTGTACAGTCACCACTAGGGGAGCTCACTAGATATGATTGTGTACAGTCACCACTAGGGGAGCTCACTAGATATGATTGTGTACAGTCACCACTAGGGGAGCTCACTAGATACGATTGTGTACAGTCACCACTAGGGGAGCTCACTAGATATGATTGTGTACAGTCACCACTAGGGAGCTCACTAGATATGATTGTGTACAGTCACCACTAGGGGAGCTCACTAGATATGATTGTGTACAGTCACCACTAGGGGAAGCTCACTAGATATGATTGTGTACAGTCACCACTAGGGGAAGCTCACTAGACATGATTGTGTACAGTCACCACTAGGGGGAGCTCACTAGATATGGTTTTGTACAGTCACCACTAGGGGGAGCTCACTAGATCCGATTGTGTACAGTCACCACTAGGGGGAGCTCACTAGATCTGATTGTGTACAGTCACCACTAGGGGGAGCTCACTAGATATGATTGTGTACAGTCACCACTAGGTGGGAGCTCACTAGATATGATTGTGTACAGTTACCACTAGGGGGAGCTCACTAGATATGATTGTGTACAGTCACCACTAGGGGAGCTCACTAGATATGATTGTGTACAGTCACCACTAGGGGAGCTCACTAGATATGATTGTGTACTGTCACCACTAGGTGGAGCTCACTAGATATGATTGTGTACAGTCACCACTATAGGGAGCTCACTAGATATGATTGTGTACAGTCACCACTAGGGGAGCTCACTAGATACGATTGTGTACAGTCACCACTAGGGGGAGCTCACTAGATATGATTGTGTACAGTCACCACTAGAGGGAGCTCACTAGATATGATTGTGTACAGTCACCACTAGGTGGAGCTCAATAGATATGATTGTGTACAGTCACCACTAGGGGGAGCTCAATAGATATGATTGTGTACAGTCACCACTAGGGGGAGCTCAATAGATATGATTGTGTACAGTCACCACTAGGGGGAGCTCACTAGATATGATTGTGTACAGTCACCATTAGAGGGAGCTGTACACACTACATATGGATTATTCTAGCCACCACTAGTAGTAATGTACTCAATGCTATAGAAATCTGTATACAGTGAACTCCTCCTTGTAGAGGGTACAGGATCATTGGCTCCATAGCAATTATGTGATTTATAGAGAGTAAATTAGAGTTTGGGGCCATTACTTTAAACCAATCACCTCTCATGACCGATCAAAGCATGAACATATGGGAACCCTGTGACCAACACGTCAGGGGGCGTTGTGATGGTCATGTATAGGGACACTATGGCTGCTATTTATGGGGTCACTGTAGTTGCTGTGGCTGCACTTATGGGGGCGCTGTGGCTAACACGGGGGCTCTGTGTCTTACAAATATAAGGTCAATTTGGCTGACAGGTTGGTTACTATGGAGGCTCTGTGGTTATTATGGGGTAAATGTAACTGGTGCTGTTATAAGGTCACTGAGTGCATCTGACATGTATGGGGTGGTCTAAAATAAAAAAAATTTCAGTAAGGTGGGTCTCTATTTTACTTTTCGTGGTCGCTCCGGACGTTCCTCAGTCACATTGGAATTCTGGTTTGCAGCTCATATCCCATCCCAGATTACCGGGAGCAGATCCGCCGCTGGTGCAGTTATAGCAGCTGGGTGCAGTCATATTACAGCAGCCATTCCTCCCAGACTCCTGCTGCGCGCTGCGGAGTCTCTACTTATATAGTTTCCCTATTTACTGAGTGTTAAATGTGTTACAGAAGTAAAGGGTTAACTCTCCACCTCTCCCGTCTATATCAGTATCCACACGTGGTCGATGCTCTACAAGGATTTCTTTATATTAATACCCCCCAGCAGGACTATTGAAGAAACCTGCTCTGTTTCGGGTCTTTGGCTCCTGGGCCATCTTCACTTCATCTTCCAGTATGAAGGGGATCACTCATCGGTGAAGTGTCCCCAACCTGACCTGGTTACTGAAAGGAGGGTGAAGGAACCAGAGGTTGTATCACAAGTAGGTGCCGCTTTTTTGGAGGAAAAACAGGCATTGGACCCCACAACCAACGAGAACCCAACTGCTACCCCTTTATCTGTAACCCTATAACTCTACAGCCTCACAGCTCTTACAGTGAAGAACCAGCTCCTGAGGTGACTACTCCACAGACTCTCAGCTCTTACAGTAAAGAACCAGCTCCTGAGGTGACTACTCCACAGACTCACAGCTCTTACAGTAAAGAACCAGCTCCTGAGGTGACTACTCCACAGACTCACAGCTCTTACAGTGAAGAACCAGCTCCTGAGGTGACTACTCCACAGACTCACAGCTCTTACAGTGAAGAACCAGCTCCTGAGGTGACTACTCCACAGACTCTCAGCTCTTACAGTGAAGAACCAGCTCCTGAGGTGACTACTCCACAGACTCACAGCTCTTACAGTAAAGAACCAGTTCCTGAGGTGACTACTCCACAGACTCACAGCTCTTACAGTGAAGAACCAGCTCCTGAGGTGACTACTCCACAGACTCACAGCTCTTACAGTAAAGAACCAGTTCCTGAGGTGACTACTCCACAGACTCACAGCTCTTACAGCAAAGAACCAGCTCCTGAGGTGACTATTCCACAGACTCACAGCTCTTACAGTAAAGAACCAGCTCCTGAGGTGACTACTCCACAGACTCACAGCTCTTACAGTGAAGAACCAGCTCCTGAGGTGACTACTCCACAGACTCACAGCTCTTACAGTGAAGAACCAGCTCCTGAGGTGACTACTCCACAGACTCACAGCTCTTACAGTGAAGAACCAGCTCCTGAGGTGACTACTCCACAGACTCACAGCTCTTACAGTAAAGAACCAGCTCCTGAGGTGACTACTCCACAGACTCACAGCTCTTACAGTAACGAACCAGCTCCTGAGGTGACTACTCCACAGACTCACAGCTCTTACAGTGAAGAACCAGCTCCTGAGGTGACTACTCCACAGACTCACAACTCTTACAGTAAAGAACCAGCTCCTGAGGTGACTACTCCAGACTCACAGCTCTTACAGTGAAGAACCAGCTCCTGAGGTGACTACTCCACAGACTCACAGCTCTTACAGTAAAGAACCAGCTCCTGAGGTGACTACTCCACAGACTCACAGCTCTTACAGTAAAGAACCAGCTCCTGAGGTGACTACTCCACAGACTCACAGCTCTTACAGTAAAGAACCAGCTCCTGAGGTGACTACTCCACAGACTCACAGCTCTTACAGTAAAGAACCAGCTCCTGAGGTGACTTCTCCACAGATACACAGCTCTTACAGTAAAGAACCAGCTCCTGAGGTGACTACTCCACAGACTCACAGCTCTTACAGTAAAGAACCAGCTCCTGAGGTGACTACTCCACAGACTCACAGCACTTACAGTAAAGAACCAGCTCCTGAGGTGACTACTCCACAGACTCTCAGCTCTTACAGTAACGAACCAGCTCCTGAGGTGACTACTCCACAGACTCACCGCTCTTACAGTAAAGAACCATCTCCTGAGGTGACTACTGCACAGATTCACAGCTCTTACAGTAAAGAACCAGCTCCTGAGGTGACTACTCCACAGACTCTCAGCTCTTACAGTGAAGAACCAGCTCCTGAGGTGACTACTCCACAGACTCTCAGCTTTTACAGTAAAGAACCAGCTCCTGAGGTGACTACTCCACAGACTCACAGCTCTTACAGTAAAGAACCAGCTCCTGAGGTGACTACTCCACAGACTCACAGCTCTTACAGTGAAGAACCAGCTCCTGAGGTGACTACTCCACAGACTCACAGCTCTTACAGTAAAGAACCAGCTCCTGAGGTGACTACTCCACAGACTCACAGCTCTTACAGTAAAGAACCAGCTCCTGAGGTGACTACTCCACAGACTCACAGCTCTTACAGTGAAGAACCAGCTCCTGAGGTGACTACTCCACAGACACACCACTCTTACAGTGAAGAACCAGCTCCTGAGGTGACTACTCCACAGACTCACAGCTCTTACAGTGAAGAACCAGCTCCTGAGGTGACTACTCCACAGACTCTCAGCTCTTACAGTGAAGAACCAGCTCCTGAGGTGACTACTCCACAGATTCACAGCTCTTACAGTGAAGAACCAGCTCCTGAGGTGACTACTCCACAGCCTCACAGCTCTTATAGTAAAGAACCAGCTCCTGAGGTGACTACTCCACAGACTCACAGCTCTTACAGTAAAGAACCAGCTCCTGAGGTGACTACTCCACAGACTCACAGCTCTTACAGTGAAGAACCAGCTCCTGAGGTGACTACTCCACAGACACACCACTCTTACAGTAAAGAACCAGCTCCTGAGGTGACTACTCCACAGACTCACAGCTCTTACAGTGAAGAACCAGCTCCTGAGGTGACTACTCCACAGACTCACAGCTCTTACAGTAAAGAACCAGCCCCTGAGGTGACTAATCCACAGACTCACAGCTCTTACAGTAAAGAACCAGCTCCTGAGGTGACTACTCCACAGATTCACAGCTCTTACAGTAAAGAACCAGCTCCTGAGGTGACTACTCCACAGATACACAGCTCTTACAGTAAAGAACCAGCTCCTGAGGTGACTACTCCACAGACTCACAGCTCTTACAGTAAAGAACCAGCTCCTGAGGTGACTACTCCACAGACTCACAGCTCTTACAGTAAAGAACCAGCTCCTGAGGTGACTATTCCACAGACTCACAGCACTTACAGTAAAGAACCAGCTCCTGAGGTGACTACTCCACAGACTCTCAGCTCTTACAGTAACGAACCAGCTCCTGAGGTGACTACTCCACAGACTCACAGCTCTTACAGTAAAGAACCAGCTCCTGAGGTGACTACTCCACAGACTCACAACTCTTACAGTAAAGAACCAGCTCCTGAGGTGACTACTCCACAGACTCACAGCTCTTACAGTAAAGAACCAGCTCCTGAGGTGACTACTCCACAGACTCACAGCTCTTACAGTGAAGAATCAGATCCTGAGTTGAGTACTTCACAGACTCTAAGCTCTTACAGTGAAGAACCAGCTCCTGAGGTGACTACTGCACAGATTCACAGCTCTTACAGCAAAGAACCAGCTCCTGAGGTGACGACTCCACAGACTCACAGCTCTTACAGTGAAGAACCAGCTCCTGAGGTGACTACTCCACAGACTCACAGCTCTTACAGTGAAGAACCAGCTCCTGAGGTGACTACTCCACAGACTCACAGCTCTTACAGTAAAGAACCAGCTCCTGAGGTGACTACTCCACAGACTCACAGCTCTTACAGTAAAGAACCAGCTCCTGAGGTGACTACTCCACAGACTCACAGCTCTTACAGTAAAGAACCAGCTCCTGAGGTGACTACTCCACAGACTCACAGCTCTTACAGTAAAGAACCAGCTCCTGAGGTGACTACTCCACAGACTCACAGCTCTTACAGTGAAGAACCAGCTCCTGAGGTGACTACTGCACAGACTCACAGCTCTTACAGCAAAGAACCAGCTCCTGAGGTGACGGCTCCACAGACTCACAGCTCTTACAGTAATGAACCAGCTCCTGAGGTGACTACTCCACAGACTCACAGCTCTTACAGTGAAGAACCAGCTCCTGAGGTGACTACTCCACAGACTCACAGCTCTTACAGTGAAGAACCAGCTCCTGAGGTGACTACTCCACAGACTCACAGCTCTTACAGTAAAGAACCAGCTCCTGAGGTGACTACTCCACAGACTCACAGCTCTTACAGTAAAGAACCAGCTCCTGAGGTGACTACTCCACAGACTCACAGCTCTTACAGTAAAGAACCAGCTCCTGAGGTGACTACTCCACAGACTCACAGCTCTTACAGTGAAGAACCAGCTCCTGAGGTGACTACTCCACAGACTCACAGCTCTTACAGTAAAGAACCAGCTCCTGAGGTGACTACTCCACAGACTCACAGCTCTTACAGTGAAGAACCAGCTCCTGAGGTGACTACTCCACAGACTCACAGCTCTTACAGTAAAGAACCAGCTCCTGAGGTGACTACTCCACAGACTCACAGCTCTTACAGTAAAGAACCAGCTCCTGAGGTGACTACTCCACAGACTCACAGCTCTTACAGTAAAGAACCAGCTCCTGAGGTGACTACTCCACAGACTCACAGCTCTTACAGTAAAGAACCAGCTCCTGAGGTGACTACTCCACAGACTCACAGCTCTTACAGTAAAGAACCAGCTCCTGAGGTGACTACTCCACAGACTCACAGCTCTTACAGTAAAGAACCAGCTCCTGAGGTGACTACTCCACAGACTCACAGCTCTTACAGTAAAGAACCAGCTCCTGAGGTGACTACTCCACAGACTCACAGCTCTTACAGTAAAGAACCAGCTCCTGAGGTGACTACTCCACAGACTCACAGCTCTTACAGTAAAGAACCAGCTCCTGAGGTGACTACTCCACAGACTCACAGCTCTTACAGTAAAGAACCAGCTCCTGAGGTGACTACTCCACAGACTCACAGCTCTTACAGTAAAGAACCAGCTCCTGAGGTGACTACTCCACAGACTCACAGCTCTTACAGTAAAGAACCAGCTCCTGAGGTGACTACTCCACAGACTCACAGCTCTTACAGTGAAGAACCAGCTCCTGAGGTGACTACTCCACAGACTCACAGCTCTTACAGTAAAGAACCAGCTCCTGAGGTGACTACTCCACAGACTCACAGCTCTTACAGTAAAGAACCAGCTCCTGAGGTGACTACTCCACAGACTCACAGCTCTTACAGTGAAGAACCAGCTCCTGAGGTGACTACTCCACAGACTCACAGCTCTTACAGTAAAGAACCAGCTCCTGAGGTGACTACTCCACAGACTCACAGCTCTTACAGTAAAGAACCAGCTCCTGAGGTGACTACTCCACAGACTCACAGCTCTTACAGTAAAGAACCAGCTCCTGAGGTGACTACTCCACAGACTCACAGCTCTTACAGTAAAGAACCAGCTCCTGAGGTGACTACTCCACAGACTCACAGCTCTTACAGTGAAGAACCAGCTCCTGAGGTGACTACTCCACAGACTCACAGCTCTTACAGTAAAGAACCAGCTCCTGAGGTGACTACTCCACAGACTCACAGCTCTTACAGTAAAGAACCAGCTCCTGAGGTGACTACTCCACAGACTCACAGCTCTTACAGTAAAGAACCAGCTCCTGAGGTGACTACTCCACAGACTCACAGCTCTTACAGTGAAGAACCAGCTCCTGAGGTGACTACTCCACAGACTCACAGCTCTTACAGTGAAGAACCAGCTCCTGAGGTGACTACTCCACAGACTCACAGCTCTTACAGTGAAGAACCAGCTCCTGAGGTGACTACTCCACAGACTCACAGCTCTTACAGTAAAGAACCAGCTCCTGAGGTGACTATTCCACAGACTCACAGCTCTTACAGTGAAGAACCAGCTCCTGAGGTGACTATTCCACAGACTCACAGCTCTTACAGTAAAGAACCAGCTCCTGAGGTGACTACTCCACAGACTCACAGCTCTTACAGTAAAGAACCAGCTCCTGAGGTGACTACTCCACAGACTCACAGCTCTTACAGTGAAGAACCAGCTCCTGAGGGGACTACTCCACAGACTTACAGCTCTTACAGTAAAGAACCAGCTCCTGAGGTGACTACTCCACAGACTCTCAGCTCTTACAGTGAAGAACCAGCTCCGGAGGTGACTACTCCACAGACTCTCAGCTCTTACAGTAAAGAACCAGCTCCTGAGGTGACTATTCCACAGACTCACAGCTCTTACAGTGAAGAACCAGCTCCTGAGGTGACTACTCCACAGACTCACAGCTCTTACAGTAAAGAACCAGCTCCTGAGGTGACTACTCCACAGACTCACAGCTCTTACAGTGAAGAACCAGCTCCTATACTATAAGGCCCTATTCACACGTCCGCAATGTCGTCCGCATGTATTCCGCAATTCTGACTGTGACTATATATTGCATATTTCCTATGCTGGTAAGAAAACTGCATGGTCTGAATACACACCAATCCTATTGTCAGATGAAAGATACATAGTCACACATTTATGGTTGTACTAATCCAGGAGCTAGTATATATACATGAGTTCCTTTCTTACATTCAGACCGAATGGGCCTCTGGTTTTTAATTTTAAAATCCAATAAGCTTCTCTTACGGTCACCAATTTTTTATAGTCTCCGCCCCTTTGTTTCGGGAATACGTGTTCAATGGCATAAGCCCTAAAAGGGTTGAGACTTCTGTTGTGGGCTATAATGAAGTGTCCTGCTGCATTGGATATGTTTGTATATGCCGGATTAACAATACAGTTAATATGTTCTAGTCTAGTTTTAAATTTTCGAGTTGTACATCCGACATATAATAAGTTACAATCCTGACACTCGATCACATATACAACTCCCTGCGTGTTGCAGTTGATATAGTATTGATGGCAAATTCTGTTAACCCTTCTGAATCCTTAAACGTTTTTATTGGGACAGTGGGGGTTCTACCGTTGAGTTTCCCACTGATCACCAGAATAGGGTCCTGGAGTCTGCAGGGTGAATGCTGCTCCAGTCTTCTCTATGGGACGTTCAGGTTATCCAGTCTTCACATGATGTCTTGGAGAAACCTGGACCTAAAATATCTCTGGACCTTGTCCAGTCTTATACATTTGTTTTAGCAGTTCATGGACTGAAGTGAAAGACTCCCTGCATGGTCACCTGAGCTGAGGGCAGTTTGCGCAGTACAAACCAGAGAAAAACCCAATAAAAACGACGAAGAGGCTGCATAAACCTTTCAAACAGCTGATAAGCGGGGTCCCTAGAGTAATGCCATTCCTTTCTTCAGCTCTACCCACAAGTGTTCGATTGGGTTAAAGGGGTTATCCAAGTTATATCTATTGATGACCTATCCTCAGGATAGGTCATCAATAAATCAGATCAGCGGGGATCCGACACCCGGCAACCCGTGTCAGCGCTGCCTTCTCTTCATTGTTTACCTGCTCGCCGTTGCATCTGCAGCGGTGAGCAGGTGTAATTACACCCAAGCCGTCCCAATCATTTCAATGGGACGGCTCGTTCCTATATAACTGTTCTAAATACCTATTTTGGCCTCTTTGCTTCCATAAAACTGAACTCTCACTGGAACTGTGTGGCTGTTCAGCTCCTCTCTCTGGTGAATAATGATTCTAGCAGGGGAGTGTAAGATTGGCTGAGATTGGCCAAGACTCCTGCTGAGTGTGAGGCTGGCTGTGATTGGTTAAGACTACTGGGCAGTAACAACAGCTTAACTCTATGCTTTCTGTTGTTAATTCTGCTGTGTCATTGAGCTTACCTTACATTCATATAATGAATCTTAAAGGCATATTATCTTTTCTGCTTCTGTGAACACAATATAGAACTGTTACATGACATCCAAAACATGACGTCACTGTAAATAACTCTCTTTCTGTCTTTAACATATAAACATATGAACTGTATTAAGGTTATTGGCAGGTCAAGCTGTATACACATATAAGCCGTATTAGCAACCTAGGACAGGTCTGAGCTGGCCAGCTACACTCCCATCAAAATGAATTACCTATAATTCTATGTTCTCAGTAGTAGGACTTACACATGAATTTGAGGAATTTTCCATCAGGTTCTCAACTCTCAAGTGTCT
>JAKVIS010004253.1:0-14725 GCA_033119425.1 Bufotes viridis | reverse complement strand
GGACAGATAATATTAATGCCCAAAATATCAGTCACCTTTCTGTGCCCCTCAATATAATGTCTGCCTGTATGAACTTGGTGGCGGATCTGCGGTCTGTATAGATTTGGGGGCTGTACAAGGGACCAGAATAAAATTGTAGCTGATCTGTGGTCTGTATGATTTTAAGTTCTGATCTGGCATTTGTGTGAATTTGGGATCTGTATAAATTTGGCAGCTGATCTGGGATTTAAATTAATTTTTGGTCTGTACAAATTTGGTGGTTGATCTGGGGTTTGAATGAATTTGGGCGCTGATTTGGGGTATGGTCTGGGGTCTGTATGAATTTGAGATCTGATCCAGAGGTTTGGCTTAGTTGAGATCTGCATTTTGTGGGCTGATCTGGGGTCTGTATTCATTTCAGGGTTCAATCTAAAGGTCTTTATTAATATGGAGGTGTGTATTAATTTTAGCGTCTGGTCTGGAGGTCTTTATTTTTTGGGGGGCTGGGGTCTGTATTCATTTTGAGGTTTGTCTGGAGGTTTGTATTAATTTTGGGGTCTCATCAACATAGTAACATAGTAATATGGTTTATAAGGCTGAAAAAGTTAATCCAGTGTAAGACAAAAAACCCTCATGAGATAGAAGTCAATTTTCCTCATATTAGGGGAAAAAAATCCTTCCAGACTCCAATCAGGTAATCAGAATAAATTCCAGAATCAATGACCATTCTCCAGAATTCTAGTAACTATAACCTATAATATTATTACACCAAATGCATCAAGGCCCATCTTGAACAATTTTAGTGAGTTCACCATTGCCACCTCCTCAGGCAGAGAATTCCATAGTCTCACTGATCGTACAGTAAAAAATCCCCTTCTATGTTGATGTAGAAACCTTCTTTTTCTTTAGATGTAGAGGATGTCCCCTTATCACGGTCACAGTACTGTGTATAAATAGATCATGGAAGAGCACTGGCATGCCAAGAGGGTGGCCAGGATGGAAGCGAACATTAATAAAGCGCCAGGAAGCGCAGTCCTTTCACTCACTGACCGCTCAGCTCCCCACTTTCCTTTCCTCCGGCAGGCACAGATTGCTCTGCCAGCCTGTGCAGGGGGGTGCTGAATCTGATCATCAGGAACTGGACAAGTTGAGTAGTTGCTGTTTTGTTGGTCATTTTATTAACCCTAAAGGGGGCACATTGTGAGTAGAGATGAGCGAATTTCTCAAAAATTCAATTCAGCCAGTTCTCCGAATTTTCTGAAAAAATTTAGTTCAATCCGTATTTATTTGTGGCGAATCACATTAAGAAACAGCTATTTTCTGGGTGCAGAGAGCCTTTATACTGGTGTAGAACACTGTGCCTTGCAATAACACGCATAGGGAATCTGCTTTGGTAGTGAAACAATACTGTGAGTCAGTATGACAAGTAGATGACAGGTGTCACTCTTAGAATCACTACACACTTAACTTATTTGGGCAGTTACGGGCCAAAACTGACCAAATAACACAAGTGTGAACTCAGCCTTACAGGTCAATGTTAGCGCCAGGTAAAAAAGAACCCGTGCAGAGGGCCAAGATCCTACTATAGCGTGAAAGAGCACACTCCTTTAACACCAATTCACTGATTCCACATAGATGTCTACAGGACCTGTTCTATTAAATGCTTATAAAAGTAAAGCCCCCCCGACAGAGTGGAGTGGGTGTCAGCAGTAAGTTTGTGTTGACATCACTGATTATTTTGCCCTTCCTCTGATCTGTCAGAACAATAACCCCCCAAAAACAGATCCTATCTGTAGAGCATCCGCTTTCACTCGGTCAGCGATTTGGTCAGTAATCCATCAGTATCGATAAGGCCAAAAAATAACAGGAGTGGATCCAAAACAGAGATTGTACGTGAATGAAATATGTCTTCTGTGTTTTGTACCCAGTCCTGCTTTTGGCTACCAAATCAGAAGCCAATTCTAATGCAAAATACCATGTTATGCAGGCCTTACAGCAGTTACATAGACAGGATTCGTTGTGCGTCTCATTTTTCCTTCCTTCTGACAGATCAGAAGAAGGGTCAAATAAATGATGATGTCAGCCAGGCCAAAAGGCAAAATAGTGGCCCAGTCATGAAGTGGGGAGGGTGGAAAAAGCATGAGAAGTCCACAGAGTGGTCCTATGACTAGTGATGGACGAACATCGGCCGGGACGTTTCAAATGTTTGTGAACATCGTTAGCGGCGAACCCCATTGACTTTAATGGAAAGGCAAACCTGAAAAACCATCAGGTCATAGTTGCAGCACCAAATACTTACTAGAAGTGCACAAATGGTCCCACAACATGGACAATGACATACCAGAGGTGGATCATTTGCAAAAATTCCCACAAAAAATATGTATTTTAATCAGGGGCCATTTTTATGCATCTTAAAGGAGGGAAACTCTCAAAATGTGTCCTGCTGGAGCCTAGAAAAGTTTTATTTTAGGCCAAGGGAGTACAGGCCCCAAAAATTAGGCATTCACCAGATAGAAAAGAACTTGTGAATATGTGGCTGGGGGCAGGCTTGGCTCCAGGTTCATATAGGCCCTTGGGAGATAACTCCCAGTGGACCTTGAGGCATTTTTGCACATTTACATGTCCCTCTGTGGCTCCCACACGGTATAATGACCACCAGTGGCCCCTATACAGTATAATGACCACTAGTGGCCCTTAACACAGTATAATGAACCCCAAATGCCCCCAAACACAGTATAATGACCTAGAAAGAGTAAGCACTCACCACATCGGCACTATGAGAACATGACAAGTATAATTAAATCCAACATAGAGTAGATAAAAATATAAGAACATGAATAAAAAATCTATAAAAAACAACCAAAAGTTGAAATCCAGATTCCAAAAACTCACTGTATAGTACAACTCTCAGCGTGCAGGTTATCAGTATACAATAGTGGAATCTGCCTTAAAGCTGCAGCATGAAAATATAGCTAATTTAAATTCGATTGGAGTACATATTAGTTCAGAAAAGATTGTAGCTGTATGATGGTTGATTACAGCCTAAGGTCCACGTTTTGTGGTAGAGTTCAAATAATCCTTGGTACAATTGGTCCGTTGTATAGGGAAAATAGTTGTAATGTTTGTCCGACTAGCGGACCTCTAGTCCAGGTTGTCAATGTTTTTTTTTTTTTTTTGGACACAACCGGTACAGTCTGAGGATATTAAAATAATTCACGCATCTTGATAACTATCTGTGCAGATAATAGGTTAGATTGTGCTGTCCTTACCTCCTTCTGGAGTTTATCGAGGATGGTAGCAGACAGCGTGCCTCGCTCTGCTGGCGCGGGCTTCGAGGTGAGGACGTCACGTTATCGTGATATTTCGCGGTTAAGCTGTGCAAGGTAATTTAATCAATCGCCGGCGATTCTTTGAAGATGAAAAGATGTATCCGAATTGTTAACAGTGTTTCTGTAACAGCATGGCCATGCAGTATGGAGGTTCTGTAATTGTCATGGGAGTGCTTCCTCTACACCAGACGCGTTTCGGGGTGTTCTCCACCCCTTCCTCAGTGGTAAAGCACCCCACATCATACCTCAGCCTTTTATATCCCATAGATCTTTGCAGTGTCCCACATCTCAGCCAAGTTGGACCAATTGCGTTAGTATTGCGGTTTTGGTGCGTCTTTTTGTGTAAACATGCGTTTTTTTTTATATGTCTCCATATACTTGCGGTCATTGTTTGTAATGAGGTATTTCGTCAAAATTCTATATTTATAAACCTAAAAACGGTTCTTCTTTTAATAAAAACTCATAAATCCATAGATCCATAACTTTTACTGCCCACTGGGTGAACCTTCTGACGGCCGTCAAGCATGTAACCCGTGGCTCCTGTGTGGATTTGTGGTTACCGCCATGGATTGCATGCAGGACTGTCTCTTCTCCTCCTCCTACTCCATCCTCTGTCTCCTCCTCGGCTGACTCCTCCGCTGCATCCCCCAAGCTCCCCAGAACCTATTCGACGTCCCAGGTGAGACGTTGCCATGCTCTGCTGCAGCTGAGCCAAGAGCCAACCTTGTCCTCCACTGCTTTTAGCTCTGCGGTCACATGCCAATCAGTGGCTAACCCGGCTCAATTTGACAGTTGGTAAAGTAGTGTGCGACAACGGTGCCAATCTGCTGAGCGCGCTGAAACAGGGCAAAATGACACTCGTGCTATGCATGGCACACATCCTGAACTTAGTCATGCAGCGATTCGTTGCCAAATACCTCGGGGTCCAGGACGTCAGGAAAATCTCTGGCCATTTTAGAAGTTCTTACACGCCAATGGCTCGCCTTGCTGATGTTCAGCAGCCACACCACTTGCCCGTCAGACGTCTGATTTGTGACAGCCCGACGTGCTGGAACTCCACCTTGTATATGCTTTATAGGCTGCTCCAGCTGCAATGTGCCATTAACGAACGTACCTGTATGAACTCTGCAGCAGGTTTCTTTTCACCGCACCAGTAGCTGCTCATGCGCGATGTATGCACACTTCTGCAGCCATTTGATAAGATCATCAAACTGGTCAGTCGCAGCCAGGGTGCCATCAGTCACATCGTACCTTACGCCTTCTTTCTGGAGTGTGCATTCTGTTGTGTCATTGATCAAGCAGTTGTGGAAGATGAGGAAGTCGAAATACTGAATGAATTTCCAGGGGGGGCGCGACTCCATCTGAGACAAGTCAGCAGAGGAGGATAGTGGCTGGGGGGAGGAGAAGGAGGAGCAAGAAGAGCAGGCTTTGAGGGGGACTTTAAACTTTTCAGGGATCCCTGGTGTCTCTGGCTGGAGGGAGAAGACTGATGACGACATTCTCCTGGGCGATGAGCAAGATCCAGGGCATTCCACTGCTTCCAATTTAGTGCAAATGGGGGCCTTCATGCTCCAGTGTTTGAACAGGGACCCCTGTATAAAAAGCATAAAGGGCAAGGACCAGTACTGGGTGTTGACGTACACAAAATGGCAGACATGTTACCAGCATCACAGAGGGCTGGCAGAATGCAGCATTTCCAGGCCTTGCTGCGAGAGATGCTGCATTCTGCTGTTGCGGGCACTGGCAGAGGAATTTGAACCCACAGCAAAAAAGCTGCGAGTACCAATCCTACAGCACCTGCAAGAAGAGGGCGGTTTGAAGATGTGTTGATCACTTTGGATATGAGATCATTCTTGCAGCCAACCCATTGACAGCCGCCCTCCAGATCCAGCCTCAGGGAACGCCTAGACCGACAGGTGTACGACTACATCAGGTTAATGGTCGATGTGGACGCTCTAAGAAGCAAGGAACCCCTAGACTACTAGGTGTGCAGGCTAGACCTGTGGCCAGAGCTGGCACAATTTGCCATGGAACTCTTAGCTTGCCCCTCATTGAGTGTCCTTTCTGAAAGGAAGTTCAGCGCAGCAAGGGGGAATTGTGACCAATAAGCGCACTCGCCTAGCTCACGAGAGTGTGGACTACCTCACATTTCTAAAAATGAATGAGGCATGGATCTTGTAGAAATTTAACACTTGTGATGACCACGTGTAATTGAATTTCCTCATGCCAACCCACATATATCCGCAACCACCCAGAACAAAGAATGGTCCTTGTCTAATGTATATACAGTATTTTGTGGAAGCAGGTATATCGCAGGCCTCAAGCAATATTTAGTGGAAGCAGATATATCGCACCCCTCAATCAGTATTTTGTGAAGGCAGGTATTTAGAACCCCTTAATCAATATTTGGTGGAAGCAGGTATATCGCACCCCTCAATCAGTATTTTGTGGAAGCAGGTATATCGCAGGGCTCAATCAATATTTGGTGGAAGCAGGTATATCGCACCCCTCAATCAGTATTTTGTGGAAGCAGGTGTATCGCAGGCCTCAATCAATATTTGTTGGAAGCAGGTATATCGCATCCCTCAATCAGTATTTTGTAGAAGCAGGTATATCGCAGGCCTCAATCAATATTTGGTGGAAGCTGGTATATTTTATCCCTTAATCAGTATTTTGTAGAAGCAGGTATATTGCACCCCTCAATCAATATTTTGTGGAAGCAGGTATATCGCACACCTCAATCAGTATTTTGTGGAAGCAGGTATATCGCAGGGCTCAATCAATATTTGGTGGAAGCAGGTATATCGCAGACCTCAATCAATATTTGGTGGAAGCAGGTATATCGCACCCCTCAATCAGTATTTTGTGGAAGCAGGTGTATCGCAGGCCTCAATCAATATTTGTTGGAAGCAGGTATATCGCATCCCTCAATCAGTATTTTGTGGAAGCAGGTATATTGCAGGCCTCAATCAATATTTGGTGGAAGCAGGTATATCTTATCCCTTAATCAGTATTTTGTAGAAGCAGGTATATTGCACCCCTTAATCAATATTTTGTGGAAGCAGGTATATCGCAGGCCTCAATCAATATTTGGTGGAAGCAGGTATATCGCACCCCTCAATCAATATTTTGTGGAAGCAGGTATATCGCAGGCGTCAATCAATATTTGGTGGAAGCAAGTATATCACACCCCTCAATCAATATTTTGTAGAAACAGGTATATCACACCCTTCAATTATTTTTTTTGCCACAACAGTTATATCACACCACCCTGTTTTTTTGGGGAAACAGTTATATAGAACCCCTTAATCAATATTTGGTGGAAGCAGGTATATCGCACCCCTCAATCAGTATTTTGTGGAAGCAGATATATCGCAGGCCTCAATCAATATTTGGTGGAAGCAGGTATATCGCACCCCTCAATCAGTATTTTGTGGAAGCAGGTATATCGCAGGCTTCAATCAATATTTGTTGGAAGCAGGTATATCGCACCCCTCAATTATTATTTTTGCCACAACAGTTATATCACACCACCCTGCTTTTTTGGGGGCAACAGGTATATAGCAGCCCTCAATCAATATTTTGTGGATGAAGGTATATCACACCCCTCAATCAGTTTTTTTGGGGCAACGGGTATATCACACCCGTTGCAAATAGTTGTTCCAATAGTGCTTGTCCCTCTATATACCTGCAGTATCGCAGCAGAACCGCACACAACTGCTACACAGTACAAATGCACTATATACTTTCTATGTTAGAAAGTGTATTATAGGTATATCACACCCCTCAATCAATTTTTTTTGGGGGCAACAAGCATATTACACCAGTTGCAATTAGTTATTCCAATAGCGTTTGTCCTTCTATATAGCTGCGGTATCGCAGCAGAACCGCACACAACTGCTGCACAATATAAATGCACTATATTATACTTTCCATGTTAGAAAGTATATTATAAGTATATCACACCCCTCAGAATATCAGTATATCACTCCTATCGATAGCACACCTATACCAGTCCTTAGAAGAACTTTAGTGGCCCTATTAGCTAGTGTTTGTTGTCCCTAACAGCCTGTCCCTGCTCCACAAAGCAACATCGCCCTACACTGGCAAAACACAGGAGGTAAAATGGCTGCCAGATCGGGTTCTGTTATAGGGTGGGGCTGTCCTGTCCCACCCGATGGATGTGTCATGGGTCAAAGTTCAGCACAATGCAAAAGAATCGTGAAAGCGCAAATTTCACCGCAAAATGACCGCTGGGCGAACTGCAAGTCCATCTTTATTGGTCAGTAATCCATCAGTATTGCTAAAGCCAAAAAAAACAGGGGTGGATCCAAAACATGATGACACGTGAATGGAATATTGTCATGTCATAAGCCAATTCTGATGCAAAAGGCATGTCATGCAGGTCATGCATGAGAAGCATGAGAAGTCCCCAGAGTGGCCCTATGACATAGTGCTGAGGTGAAAGCAACATGAGGAGACCACAGAGTGGCCCAATGACAGTGTGAAGGTAACAACAGCATCAGGAGGCCACAGAGTGGCACAATGACAGTGTTCAGGTGGCAGCAGAATTAGGAGGTCACAGAGTGGCGCAATGACAGAGTGTTGAGGTGGTGGTGGCAGCATCAGCATCAGGAGGAGGCCACAGGGTGGCACAATGACACTGTGGAGGTGGCAGCAGCAGCATCAGGAGACCTGAGTGGTGAGGTGGCAGCAGCATCAGGAGACCACAGAGTGACCCATTGACAAAGTGTGGAGGTGGGTGGCAATACCAGTACAAACTGAAGATGGTGTGTGAAAGATGGAGCACTTGGCATCAGATGTGTGGCATCAGGGGGGTGGAAGCATCAGAATAGTAGCTGAGGCAAGTAGCCAGGATAAAGCAGTCTCTTTTGTCAAAGTTTTGCTGTTGCACCATGGATGATCTAGTCTGATGCATCAGGCATTGGTGGGTGGAAATCCTGGCTGATCCCCATCTGATTCATCTTGATATAGGTCTCTCCACATTTTGGGTGGACAGGCGAGTTCCTCTTGGGGTAACTATGGCCCTGCCACACTAAACACCCGCGCTGATGCCACACTAATGGCTGGGCAGGACAGCTTTTCCAGGGCAAACTCTGCCAGTTGCGGCCACAAATCTAGTTTGGCTGCCCAGTAGTCCAGTTGATCTTTAACGTGGAGTGACAGGGTGCTGTCCAAGTATGCCACCACCTGCTGGTTCAGGTCCTGCTCCAGGTCTGGCTGCTGCTGCTGGTGAGTCGTTTCTTCACTAGGCGGGTGAAGAAAGCTGCTCATCAGCGATTTTAGACTCAAGTTGCTGCCGATGGAGCTGGAACTGCTCCACCCTCCCCCCCCCACCCTACCACAGCAGCCATGGCAGAGGAACGTGAGCCCCCCGATCAGACCTGCGAGAGGATGACCAATGGCACAGATAGGCAGCAGCCAACCGCCTACATAGGATGTCTCTATAGTAGTTCAGTTTGTCCTCCCTCTCAGCGGGTATACAAACGGCCCGCATTTCTGACCATTAGCGAGGGTTTAACAAGGTGGAGAGACAGAAGTCATCCGTCTGCCAAATGCTGACAATTATGCACGCAAGCAAGTGAGCATGCATCGGACTCAGAGGGACTCCCTGTCTCCATCTCCACTGCATAACACCACGGTGTGTCTGGGTCCTCTGCCTCATCTTCCTCATTGCCCTGTAGCTCCTCTGGTTGCGCCTCCTCTCCTGTCACCTGTGTAGAAAAACCACACATTGCTCTACACATTGCTTGTGCTCTAATGTCCTCCCCACAGGGCTCATGTGGCCGTGAGATGTAGGCGCCACGTCTCCAGTCCCCTGACCATCCAGATTTACCAGCATCTGTTCCAGGACAAGCAGTGGAATTATGTTGTTCATCCCGTAGTCCTGGCGACTGACAAATAACGTCGCCTCCTCAAAGTTGTCACACATGAGCTGCTACTGGCTGACATCAAAATTTTACAGGGGAGTACTCCTGCCCGCTTGGATCATCAGTAAATTGTTTATGGCATTTCTCTATTCGTATGGTTGGTCCAACATATGGAGGGTGGAATTCCAACCGGTGGAAACGTCCCATATCAGCCTATGTTCGGGGATGCCACTGCAGCTCAAGGAGGGTGTGCTTTGTGGTGTACGATTGGCTGAAGTGCATGCAAAGTTTCCTGGCCATTTTCAGGATGTCTTGCAGATAGGTGGAAGACTTCAGGAACCACTTGACAACCAGATTGAACATGTGTGCCATGTAAGGCGCATCCAAAATAACAAGTAAGATCCAGCTCTATGTGCAATCGACTTTATTTAGCTTCCATTAAAATCCATGGAATCCATCAAAAAGTAGACAAAATTGCTGTGAGGTGTTTCGGGCTATGTCATTTCTAGCCCTTTATCAAGACATACAAAAATACTTAAAACCAAGATTCATATGCACTTATGTGACACTCCAACCCAGGGGTGGGATTCAAATTTTTAACAACAGGTTCCCTACTCCGCGGTGGATACGCAGCGTCGCGACACATATACGCCGCGTCACGACACGTTTACATATACATACACCATATATATGCAGCACATATAAATACACTATATACATGGTACACATACATAAATACACCATATACACTACACACATATTGTCACATTTCTCCCCACATGGCCCCCTCCATCCTCCATATTGTCACATTTCTCTCCCCCCCTGGCCCCTCCATCCTCCATGTTGCCACATTTCTCCCCACATGGCCCCCTCCATCCTCCATGTTGTCACATTTCTCCCCACATGGCCCCCTCCATCCTCCATATTGTCACATTTCTCCCCACATGGCCCCCTCCATCCTCCATATTGTCACATTTCTCCCCCTGGCCCCCTCCATATTGTCACATTTCTCCCCACATGGCCCCCTCCATCCTCCATATTGTCACATTTCTCCCACATGGCCCCCTCCATCCTCCATATTGTCACATTTCTCCCCACATGGCCCCCTCCATGTTCTCACATTGCTTCTCCCCATGGCCCCCTCCATGTTCTCACATTGCTTCTCCCCACATGGCCCCCTCCATATTCTCACATAGCTTCTCCCCACAGATTCATGTCTCCCTCCATGTTCTCAAACTTCTCATATAGCTTCTCCCCACAGATTCATGGCCCCCTCCATTTTTGTTATGTTGTCACATTTCAATTTCAGCCCCTGGTCGGTGGTCGTCCCCTCCTTAATGCCAACTTGTCAGTGTCACACAAATCACACTCAACCAACCAGGCTGTCCTGAGTCCTGACCTGTCCAGACTCCTTTCTGTTAGGCTAGGGGCCGGCTCTTCAATCTTTCATGGCTGTGTGTGGGGTGTGGACTGTCAGCAACTAGGGCACTCTGCAGACAGTGAGAGGACTCCTCTCTCCTTCTCTGTTCTGGGCTGGCAGCTTCGCGGCGCTGCTCACTCTCAAGACACTCCCCTTTGTTGCCATGACTGCGAGGCTGGGGGCGGGGGCAGGGCGGCAGCACTGTGGGAGACTGGCTGACACACACAGCCACGCTCACGCTGACTGTAAGTAGCGGCCGCAGGCTGAAAAATACAGGGGTGCAGGCGCAGCTGCAGGACCGGGTCGGGATCCCTGCTTCTCACCGGTCCTGCGAACCGCCTGTAATTTTAACAAACGGTTCGGCAGAACCGGAGAGAACCGGCTGGATCCCATGCCTGCCTCCCACCTGATTGAATAATCATCCCCCCTGGAGACAAAACAGAGCAAAACTCTGGGAGGGGAGGAGACTTCAACCAGGCAAAATATAGGCATAATACACATAAAGGATTTCATCTATATTGCAAAATAATTTTTTATTTAATCCATTCGGTATACATGTTCCTAAATTAAACATTCAGGAGATTTCCCTGCTGAAGAATTTCTGTCTGTGATGTCCACCCCTAATTGACATGGACACTCTTTCGATACTCTGCACAGAAAACGCAGAAACATACCGTTTGTGAACTGACGCAAAATGAAATGTCGCCGCCGAGACATTGTGTGTTAAAAAATGCTGCTGGATGTTACTCAAATGTCTCCGTATTCTAACTTTGAGTTGATTCGTGGTGCATCCCACATACTGTAACGCGCATGTTCGACAGGTGATGACAGACAACATACTCAGTATCACAGTTAATATATTGTCGTATTTCATGTGTACTACCATTAAACGTGGAAACAACAATTTTATTCACTAACATATGTTGACAGCAGATACACCTTTTACCCCCACATCTATAACTCCCCTTTGTTCTAAGCCAAATTGGTGGACAAGGGGGATTATCGAGAAATAAGCTGGGGCTCACCTTATGTCCAATAGCTGGTGCTTTTTTTGCTATAAATCTAGCACCTGCATCAGCGACATCTCTCCAATCACCATTATAACCAATAACTGGGAAATGTTTGCGTATAATATTGCAGATCAGGGGATATTCTTTGCTATAATTGGTGAGCAAACGTTAACGGTTCACTCAAACCCCGTAAATTCTGATTATTGTGTTTTCTTTTTTTATTATTTTTATTCTTATCATCCATGGTTAGAGGAAAGAGAAGAGAATCCCTGTCTGGCAAATTCTTCATCTTTACGGATGCTTTCCAATGAATATCACCTAGTCCACAATCTAACTGTAATATCAGAAGCTTCTTTAGAGAAAAGGTCAGGAGTGGAACCATTTTGTTGTGCCTTCAACATCTCCCCTCTGGGAATATTCGCGACATGGGGGATGGCAAGATGATGCATGGAGTATAGTGTTCCCTGCAGTTGTCTTGCGATAAGTGAAAGTACTCACTCTATTACTGACCGGATCTCCCTGTAGATGTAGATCCAAGAATACAGCTGCACGGGGGTCACTGACCATAGAAAGTTTAGTGGAGTGAACACAGTTATTCAAATACTCCACAAAAGGGACCAAATCCTCTACATCACCCTGCCATACCCACATGTCATCAATGAGGATAAATATGGGTTACTGTCCGAAAACAAATAACGACTCTCCCATCACACCATAAACACATTTGCAATAGATGGCAGAAATTTAGCACCCATGGAAACGCCGGATAAATTATGTTTCAATAAAAAATCTACACAAATACACAAAAAATCCTGGAGTTCCAGGGTGTAATTGCTATATCTATCCAAAAACCATTTCAAAGCTATAATTGCCAAATTATGTGGGATGTTTGTATATAATGAAGTAATATCAGCAGTAACCCATATATATTCCTCATACCATTTAAACTGATAAAAATTTTGAACTGAACCAGTATCTTTAAGATATCCCGGTATAAGGAGCACAAGCGGTTGCAGCAGGGAGTTAGTCCAGTCTGGGAGTATCTTGGAGTATGGCCCAATCCCCACCACAATAGGTCTCAAAGGTGGAGGAAAACCCTCCTTGTGCACCTTAGGGAGTTCATGAAAGACAGGTGTAGTAGGACATTCTACATATATGAACTCCTTCTCCTTCTCAGAAAGAATACCCAAGTTAACTCCTTCCTGGAGGATAATGTATAGTTTACTTTGATAGTGGGGGAGGGGGTTTGTTTCTAATAATGAATAGATATTCTCATCTTCTAACATTCTATAAATTTGCATCTTATATATCTCACTATCTAGCAACACAACTGCTCCCCCCTTATCCGCTTTACGTATAACAACATCCTGCATATTTGATACATTTTCCAAAGCATTGTACTCTTCCCTAGACAAGTTCTTAATATGACATTTTTGTCTAATGTTATTATTCAAGGAGCACAGATCCTTCTGCACCAATTCTTGAAAACTATCAAGGGCATCGGATCTGGCCTGCATCGGATAAAACATTTTATTGGATGTTTTAAACCTGTAGAGGTATTTTGTAATAGTACAGAATCTGGCCCTTGATACATTCCCTGTAATGAGGAGATTTGGGCAAATTCAGAGAAATCAAACACATTCCTATGTGACGCTATATTAATGTCCTGTACACCCCCAGAGGGGACATCGCTGAAGGCTACAGGTTCCAAATGAGCAGATGAAAAGTGTTATTTCAAGGCTAAATTTCTGGCCAAACAATTCACATCTATGATAGTATGATAAAGGTCAAAATGGCAGGACGTGGAAAAAGAAAGACCCTTACGCAACACTTGCTCCTGAAATGCCAAAACAATTTTAGATGTATGGCGCTTGGCTCAATCCTCATTGACACAGCGCCGACACCATGTTCCTCCTGTAGTCAGTTACCATGGTTACGATTCTAAGTTGTCGCAAAGAAAGCCAGTATTCGATTTCTTGATGAAGGACACAGAGCAGTTCCTCCCCTGTGACACTCCATTTGCCCAGACAAACGAGTTGCAGAACAGCGTGACACCACCGTACCCTACACATATGGTATGCTGGTGGGGCACTGTAAATTGTCCTAGTAGTTGAGGCTGAGGACACAGTGGAGGATGAGGAGGCAAGGCGGACATTGTCGCAGGACCAACGGCATGAGAACCTGGAGGCAGAAGAGGCATCACCTGGCCAAGTTGCTGGTGTGGCTGTGCAGGAACCATATTCACCCAGTGGGCCGTAAAGGACATGTATTGTCCCTGACCATAGTTACAGCTCCACACGTCAGCGCTATCAGTTCTCTGAAAGGTGCAGAGTCCACCACTTGGATAGGAAGGGACTGCAGTACCAGCAACTTGGCCAGGGGCACATTCAGCTTCTGCACCGTTAGATGAGTGCACGCATACTGTTGTCTCTTGGGAACCGCTTTGGTGATCGATTACTGACGGAATGACTGATGAGGAGTAGTAGGAGGAGCATGAGCATCAGCAGCTGATGGGAAGGACAGACAGCTCACTTTGGCTAAGGTGGTGGAGCCCTGACTGCCTGAAATCAAGTGCATGCCACTGGGTGATTTAGCGGTTTTGACGTAGGGCCGTGGTGCCAACATTGGCACCCTGGCCACACTTTGCCTTCTGCCCACAGATTCTGCAAATGGCCATGTTCACCTCCTCCGGCGGCTTAACAAAAAACTGCTACACCGCTGAGTAGGTGATTTTACCCCCAACACTCCGCACTGACTGACTGCTACCGCCGCTGCTTCCATGAACCACTGCACCACTACTTTCAGGACTGTTATGCTCCTGTGAAGCGGGTTGTCTACCCTGAGCATGTTTGGCTCCTGACCCCCCCCCCCCCCCCGACTGCTGCCACCCTGCTGACTACCCGGCCACGCTAACGACTTGCTGGCTCACGGGCAAGCCGCCACCGTCTTCTCCCGGTGATGATGAAGCCCCTTTGTCACCCGGCTCCCAAGTGCGATCAGCTGCATCATCATCATAGAGTACTGCCTGCACGTCACTTATGTCCTCCTCAAACATCTCTGGGTCCGGCGCCTGACCACTCGCAACTCCAGCTCCTA
>JAKVIS010004252.1:0-14179 GCA_033119425.1 Bufotes viridis | reverse complement strand
AGCTACACATTTGTTATCTTATCTTTAGAGTGTCAGCAAACAGTTTCGAGAACTCTCTCACCTCCATGTTCCTGATATGTTAATGTATATAGACCTTGGACTGCAAACGTAAGCATTTACAGCTACATTACAGTCCAAAGTCCACTCCACACAAGCTCCAAGCAAACAAATGTATAGATGTAACTCAAAAGCCCATACAAAAATAGCTCAGTAATAGAACCCTTCAGTCACCATCACCTCACAGGATCTAAGCATGGTGATTGGTGGGGTAGGGTCACCAGAGACCCGACACCCGAAGCGCAGCAAACCGCAGGCCTGAATTGACCTGCGGTTTGCTGCGATCACCGACACGGGGTGACCCTAGCGATTGGGACAGAGTGCCTGCGCGGCGAGTGATCGGAAATACTCATGACGCATGCCGCTACGTCATGAGTCCTTAAGTACCAGAACACCATGACGTACTGGAGCGTCATGAGTCCTTAAGAGGTTAAAGCACGTGTATCAAGCTATTTTTGTGTAAGGAAAGGCCACACTCTTCTAGGAGTCAGACAAGATGTTCCATGCTTAGAGATCTGGTGCGCACTGCCCCTCCCAGACCCTTTTCTTTATTTAAATAGACAAAGGGGTTACAATAGGAAGCTGCAGGCCCAACACCTGACCACTTTCTTCATGTACAGTACAATCATACAGAAAGTGATGACACACAGAGAGTAACCACCCCATGTCTCCAATTTCCACTGGAGTGAACCTTAGTTCACTAGGATTCTCATGTGTGCTTATGTACAAGAATTGCGCCATTATCTCCAGCGGTTGATCAGGCACACTGGGAACAACAAACGCATCGTTATATTGTTCTCTTAATAAATGCATCCACGCTAAGCCATAAATCCGCTCTTTTGGGCGGGGGCCCTAGCTGGCACACATACATTTCCCAAGAAAACACTGCTCTGCAGCGCAACAGTCTCCCCAGCCTCTAGCCCAGTGCATAGCACATAGACTGTTTGCCAGCAGAGACCTCTGCGCCCATCAGCTGATTGTTCTGCAGTGTCCCAGGGGGTCAGTAGTGTAGCTTTAGGTATGCTGGGCTTTGTAGTGCAGGGCAACCCACTAACCTGGGACTGACTGTCGTCTTCAATCGGTCAGCACTGGAACAGGCAGGTGATGAATGTCGTGACGCCAGTGCCAATTGAGCGGTGGCACACCGTGTAGTGATAGGTGGAATAATTGAGGAATCTCTGTATCTTTAAATAACGGGATAACTTTACTGAACGTAGTTGCAGACTGATGAACAGTTATCAGGTACAGCTCCAGAATGTTCCACACGTTACAATACAGTCACAGAAGTGGTTCAAGTTAGTAATCACAGTCCCAAAGGGCCATCCTCAAGACAGGCCTCCTAAGATCGGGCTTTAATCTTACTCTTAATGCAGCAACACACTTCAGGCAACTGTCCTCTCTCTCCAGGGATACTTGTCCCTACTTGCAGCCTGACTAAGGAGGCAACACTTCTCCACGAACTGTGTACCAACTCCCTGAGTTGTATCGTATGTGTCCCTGACACAATACTGGGTACTCCTGAGTACCTATCTGACAGTTCCTGAACTGTGTACAACTCCTGAGTTGTATATATGTATCCCGGATACAAAAAAAAACTCTGTACTTACTCCGAGGGCGTGGCCAGTGCCCTCGGATCGGCCAGAGGACTAAAGTTGGTGTCTCTTCTCACCCAGACCTGAGGATGACCTTCTCGATCCCGGACAGAGCCCCCAGATTGTTAGGAATATTCATTTCTTCCCTCTTATTGGTATCCCTGGTACTAGACTTCGGTATTCAGCTTGATTTGATTCTTTTCTAGCGCTAGGAGAGCAGCATTGACACATGATACGATTCTGGTATACAATGCCACTCTGTCATTTATTACGTACATGTGACATATATAGTCGTAGTCCAATGACATGATGTTTAAGTTTATCCAATGATAGAGAGACACGAGTCTTAGCTACACATTTGTTATCTTATCTGTAGAGTCAAAGCTATATGTCAGCAAAACAGTTCCTCGAGAACTCTCTCACCTCCATGTTCCTGATATATTAATGTATATAGACCTTGGACTGCCACGTAAGCATTTACAGCTACATTACAGTCCAAAGTCCACTCCACACAAGCTCCAAGCAAACAAATGTATAGATGTAACTCAAAAGCCCATACAAAATAGCTCAGTAATAGAACCCTTCAGTCACCATCACCTCACAGGATCTAAGCATGGTGATTGGTGGGGTGGGGTCACCAGAGACCCGATTAACCCGAAACGCAGCAAACCGCAGGCCTGAATTGATGGGGGTGACCCTAAGCATTGGGACAGAGTGCCTGCGCGGCGGTGATCGGAAATACTCATGACGTACCGTTACGTCATGAGTCCTTAAGTACCAGAACACCATGACGTGCTGGAGCGTCATGAGTCCTTAAGAGGTTAAGCACGTGTATCAAGCTATTTTGTGTAAGGAAAGGCCACACTCTTCTAGGAGTCAGACAAGATGTTCCATGCTTAGAGATCTGGTGCGCACTGCCCCTCCCAGACCCTTTTCTTTATTTAAATAGACAAAAGGGGTTACAATAGGAAGCGGCAGGCCCAACACCTGACCACTTTCTTCATGTACAGTACAATCATACAGAAAGTGATGACACACAGGAAGTAACCACCCCATGTCTCCAATTTCCACTGGAGTGAACCTTAGTTCACTAGGATTCTCATGTGTGCTTATGTACAAGAATTGCGCCATTATCTCCAGCGGTTGATCAGGCACACTGGGAACAACAAACGCACGTTATATTGTTCTCTTAATAAATGCATCCACGCCAAGCCAATAAATCCGCTCTTTGGGCGGGGGCCCTAGCTGGCACACATACATTTCCCAAGAAAACACTGCTCTGCAGCGCAACAGTCTCCCCCAGCCTCTAGCCCAGTGCATAGCACATAGACTGTTTGCCAGCAGAGACCTCTGCGCCCATCAGCTGATTGTTCTGCAGTGTCCCAGGGGGTCAGTAGTGTAGCTTTAGGTATGCTGGGCTTTGTAGTGCAGGGCAACCCACTAACCTGGGACTGACTGTCGTCTTCAATCGGGTCAGCACTGGAACAGGCAGGTGATGAATGTCGTGACGCCAGTGCCAATTGAACGGTGGCATACCGTGTAGTGATAGGTGGAATAATTGAGGAATCTCTGTATCTTTAAATAACGGGATAACTTTACTGAGCGTAGTTGCAGACTGATGAACAGTTATCAGGTACAGCTCCAGAATGTTCCACACGTTACAATACAGTCACAGAAGTGGTTCAAGTTAGTAATCACAGTCCCAAAGGGCCATCCTCAAGACAGGCCTCCTAAGATCGGGCTTTAATCTTACTCTTAATGCAGCAACACACTTCAGGCAACTGTCCTCTCTCTCCAGGGATACTTGTCCTGCTTGCAGCTTGACTAAGGAGGCAACACTTCTCCACTAGTACTAGGGTCTGGACTGCTCCTCCTAGGGCATGAATCTTCCTAGGCTGGACCCCCACAGGCGATAGGGCCTGGGCTGACTTCAGCGGGTACAAGGCCTGGGCCTTGCCTTCACAGGCTCAAGGCCTGAGCTGGACTTCACAGGCTCATGGCCTGCACTTAACAGAGCTCAGTCTAATCTGCCTTTTCTTCCCCTGACTGGGCCTATTTATAAACTAGGGCTCCTAGCTCCCTCTAGTGACTTAGAGCTGGAATGACACCCCTAGCAGGCCTGCACATGGCAAATATCACAGTAACAGGGAAATTCACAGTATTGCATTACATGAAGATGTTTTATACCAATCTCCTCAAAACTGAGGGGAACAACCGCACACAAGTGACCCTTCTGTAGTGACTGGGCATTACAGCTCCCGTACACTACATACCCCGCTGCTTTAAGCTGAGTGCGACCTCGTACTCCAACAGGGCCCGCCAGTCTGGAATTTTCACCTGAAAGAGAAAAGGAACATGCAGGCATACATACACATCGGTATCAATTTCATCTGCATTGACAATTATTATCAGGTCCAGCTGGCAAGGAGAAGTGCAGTGACAAGGGGCGTCGTTCTCTTCCTTCAGGATAATGAGTGGAACTGGGGCGCTGACCTGGCACAGCGGATGTTAGGGAATACCAGGATAGTCCATGACTGAGTAACGATAGGTCCATAATAAGAGCAATATCTCAGAGGCTCGCACATAGGAAGTCCATCTCTGGGCATATAGGCTTGGATAAAATTTGTTTATAAATACAGTCAGCAGCACACATATAATATGACAATACAGGACTCTGACAATACCAGGAAACACTATCCTGGCAAGTCCTACTTACCCTTTTAAAGTGCTGACATAAAAAGCCCTTTCAACCTGAAATGGGGGTTAAAAAGGGGATAAGGTGCAAAACAAAAGCACAACTTGGATTTATTAAGGTACTCTTAGGCCTTATTCACCGTCCGTTGTGTTTTGCGGATCCACGGATCCGCAAAACACGGTACATCGGCGATGTGCGTTCCGCTAATTTGCGGACCGCACATCGCCCGGCACTCTCATAGAAAATGCCTTTTCTTGTCCGCAATTGCGGACAAGAATAGAGACATGTTCTATTTTTTTCGAGAACGCAATTGCGGACCAGGAAGTGCGGATCCGCAATTGCGGACCCGGCCAGGACATCGTCTGTCCCCATTAAAACAAATGGGTCCGCAATTCCGTTCTGCAAAATGCGGAACAGAATTGCGGACGATGTGAATAAGGCCTTATCTTTCTTTCCAAGCAGGCAGGATGTCCCGAAAACAGCAAAGGGCAGGCTGGGAGCAGTGGTTCCACAGTGGCTACTTAATTTTTAACAAACATGCCACCGGCCGTGGGGAACTGGCAGCAAGCTCCACCAGCCTGACAACATAAGGGACAGTTCCTGCAACAAAGATGATGTCCCTGTGAGGATCAGCGAAATGGCTTGCAGGCCTACTCACAGGTTAGTGTCCTGTGGATCATCTTCTTTAGATGCTCCTGTTGTATCAGGCACCACTTGATCTTCCACGATGCGGCAGGGATTGCGACGTGAGACACGTTCTGCCCATGCTTCCACAAGGAGGTCATCATGTTCCTCCATTAGACAAGGGGCAAGACGTAGGCACCTCCGCGGTATGTAGATTCGTGGTGGTGCCAGAAGACAGGCAGCGGTCGCGTTGGCTAGATCAGGTGCCGTCATCAAGGTGGCAGGTTCTGGATCCTGGATCGCTGAGGCTGGTGCAGAGTCGCAGTAGTCCTCAGAGTACGCAGCTTGAATAGGTGCAGTATGTTAACGCTCCGCTCCCAGACCTTGATGTGCAGCTACGCGACGGTGGCTTGCCAGGTAGGCCTCAGGCCTTTCTTGTAAGAAATGCTGGCGGTAGTTCCATGCTCCATTCTGCGGCTGTGGGCAAGGGTAAGGTTCAGCCCTGTGGCCATGGGCAGGTCTGGGCCACTTTACTTGGGGCAGAAGCAGGAGTTGCATGGCACTCACTAGTTGCTCTTAGGGTCGCCTCCATCGCTGCTCCTAAGGATCCGAATCTCTCTGGTTCAGGCAGGCAATCGCGGAGCAGGGTAAGCCACTGTTGCTGCAGGCTCCTCCCCATCGCTGCTGGCACGCCCCCTAGGTATTCCAGTATATGGCCGGCGGCTTCCATGTTATAATCCGCAAAGGTAGGCGGTATCTCCAGGCAGTCTTCTCCTCCCCTTGGAGGGTCTTGGCGCCAAATCTTCGCGCCACTGAGGACAGTGATGGCGCAGGAAGAAGCCTAACGGCGCCGGCGGCCATCTTGGGCGCCATGATGCAACCATTCACTGACAGCAAGCAGGATGGTAAAAAGTCCATAAAACTCCACTTTGAAGCGGCAATTTTTCTCTCTGGGGGTAGCGCAACACAGCACAGCGCCTCCGATTCCTCCCAGGCACAATTGTAATCCACAGACTTGGAAATAAAGGGTACAGTCTTTGCAATACGGTGGTGGAATAGTTAAAGCACACAGTTCACGCTTCTCTGCACTCCAGAAGCATGCGATCCTGTTCGTGAACGCCAAAAAGAGCAATGCAGTGTCCCAGGGGGTCAGTAGTGTAGCTTTAGGTATACTGGGCTTTGTAGTGCAGGGCAACCCACTAACCTGGGACTGACTGTCGTCTTCAATCGGGTCAGCACTGGAACAGGCAGGTGATGAATGTCGTGACGCCAGTGCCAATTGAACGGTGGCATACCGTGTAGTGATAGGTGGAATAATTGAGGAATCTCTGTATCTTTAAATAACGGGATAACTTTACTGAACGTAGTTGCAGACTGATGAACAGTTATCAGGTACAGCTCCAGAATGTTCCACACGTTACAATACAGTCACAGAAGTGGTTCAAGTTAGTAATCACAGTCCCAAAGGGCCATCCTCAAGACAGGCCTCCTAAGATCGGGCTTTAATCTTACTCTTAATGCAGCAACACACTTCAGGCAACTGTCCTCTCTCCAGGGATACTTGTCCTACTTGCAGCTTGACTAAGGAGGCAACACTTCTCCACTAGTACTAGGGTCTGGACTGCTCCTCCTAGGGCATGAATCTTCCTAGGCTGGACCCCCACAGGCGATAGGGCCTGGGCTGACTTCAGCGGGTACAAGGCCTGGGCCTTGCCTTCACAGGCTCAAGGCCTGAGCTGGACTTCACAGGCTCATGGCCTGCACTTAACTTAGGCTCAGTCTAATCTGCCTTTTCTTCCCCTGACTGGGCCTATTTATAAACTAGGGCTCCTAGCTCCCTCTAGTGACTTAGAGCTGGAATGACACCCCTAGCAGGCCTGCACATGGCAAATATCACAGTAACAGGGGAAATACACAGTATTGCATTACATGAAGATGTTTTATACCAATCTCCTCAAAACTGAGGGGAACAACTGCACACAAGTGACCCTTCTGTAGTGACGGGCATTACAGCTCCTGTACACTACATACCCCGCTGCTTTAAGCTGAGTACGACCTCGTACTCCAACAGGGCCCCGCCCGTCTGGAATTTTCACCTGAAAGAGAAAAGGAACATGCAGGCATACATACACATCGGTATCAATTTCATCTGCATTGACAATTATTATCAGGTCCAGCTGGCAAAGGAGAAGTGCAGTGACAAGGGGCGTCGTTCTCTTCCTTCAGGATAATGAGTGGAACTGGGGCGCTGACCTAGCAAATATCACAGTAACAGGGAAATACACAGCATTACATTACATAAAGATGTTTTATACCAATCTCCTCAAAACTGAGGGGAACAACCGCACACAAGTGACCCTTCTGTGGTGACGGGCATTACAGCTCCCGTACACTACAGTTCTCTACATCCACAGTAAGATATCCACTCCATTGGTTTACACACTGAGAGACATGATGACAATACATGACATATTAAAAACACATTCTAATACAATTTCCACAACAGTGCGCACTATGACCTGACGCTGCACGCTGTCAGGTGACAGTGCAGTGCCGGCAGGAAGACAGAGAGGACGGAGCGTGACTTGGAGGAAGCAGCGGCGCAGATTCTGGTAAGCACGTTGGGTCCTGCGGTGACCAGCCGCTTATTGATATGAACGCCAATGGGGGTGGCTGACTTGGTGTCTGTCTGATGGGGGTCTTTGGGTTCTGAGGTCTGATGTGGGAGGGCTGACTGGGTCTGGGGTCTTTGGGCTGATCTGAGGTCTGATGGGGGCTGACTGGGGGTCTGATGGGTGTCTTTGGGCTGATCTGAAGTCTGATAGGGGCTGACTGGGGGTCTGATGGGGTCTTTGGGCTGATCTGAGGTCTGATGGGTGCTGACTGGAGGTCTTTGGGCTGATCTGAGGTCTGATGGGGGCTGAGTGAGGTCTGATGTGGGTCTTTGTGCTGATCTGAGGTCTCATGGGGGCTGACTGTCTGCAAACAGTGTCTGTATTACAAATCCCAATAATCTGGCCTAATATAGTGTCCATAATCTATGGTGTTCTGTAACCAATACTGTAGAACAACTGCAAACAGTGTCTGTATTACAAATTTCAATAATCTGGGCCTAATATAGTGTCTGTGACATATACTGTTGTGCATCCGAAAACTGTGTCTTTAGCGGACAGTAAAACAATCTGCGCCACATCTAGTCACAAAATCATTAACATGAAGAAGGTGAGCACTAAGGGACGGGGAAGTGGGCGTGATGCTGATGGTGCACACAGAGGCCGTGGCCCTGAGCTCAGTGAAACTGTGCCTGCTGCCAGTGTACCAGAAAAAAAAAGCATCCATAGCATCCAGCTTCATGTCCAACTTAGCTGGGCGGCGCATGACAACACTGTCCAAGTCGGACCAGTGCGAATAGTTGGTCGGTTGGATTGCTGAAGATAATGCTTCCAGTCGGTTGAGCACCACCCTCTTGTCCAGTCTCTGTCAGCCAAGAGTCTGGTCAACCGAATCCTCACTCTGATCATCTTCCTCCCACCATGGAGAAGCTTGCCAAGCGAGTGATCCCACACTCGGATATTCCGAGGAGCTCTTTCCAGCGCCACTATTTGATTTGGCCCTCTCACCCAGCACACTTGAAGAGGTACCTGACATATTGTGCTCTGATTTCCAACCTCTTGAGCCTTCACAGTCTCAAGAAGATGACGGTGGTAAACAGCAATCATTCGTTCACGAGGTGGATGATGATGAGACATAGTTGTCAATCACCGAGTTTGGGGTTAGGTCAAGTCAGAATGATGAGCAGAGTGAGGAAGTGGAAGAGGAGGTGGTGGACGATGTGGTCACTGACCCAACATGGGAAGGAGAAAAGCCGGGCGAGGACAGCAGTGCAATCAGCAGCATAGCAACAGTCTGGAAGAGGCAGTGGGGTTGCAAAAGGAAGAAGCCGGCCCACACCAAACAGGCCCGCAACCGTTACACCAAGCACCCCTGTGCGTAAATCTACCTTGCCAAGGGGTAGGTGTTCTGCAGTATGGCGTTTTTTGAGGAAAGTGCAGACGAAAAAGAGTGGTAGTTTGCAACCTGTGCCATACCAAAATGAGCCGAGGTGTAAACACTAGCAACCTCACCACCACCAGCATGATCCGCCACATGGCATCCAATTACCCTAATAATTGGGTCAAATGCCTGGGTCCACACCACTGCCTCCTTTTCCCCTGTGTTACGCACTGCCGACAAATCTCCTGTCGAAGGCGCAGGCCCGGATGCCCTCTCTCTGCACTTGGACCTTCGCATGAACCGTCAGCAACAACATCCACTTCCCTGTCCTAGCGCTAGGGTCCAAATGTCGATAACACAGGCATTTGAACGCAAGCGCAAATACCCACCCACGGGCCATAGCACTAAATGTGCAACTTTTAAAATTAGTGACCCTTGAAATGTGGCCATTTAGGATTGTGGACACTGAGGCCTTCCGCAGCCTGATGTCGACGGCCTTCCCTTGGTACGCAGTCCCCAGCCGCCACTATTTTTCACGGTGTGTCGTGCCCGCCTTACACCAGCATGTGTCCGAGAACATCACCCGTGCCCTGACCAATGCACTTACTGGGAAGGTCCACTTCACAACGGACACATGGACAAGTGCTGGTGGTCAGGATGCTACATTCCCTGACCGCACAATGGGTGACTGTTGTGGAGGCCGGGAGTAAGTCGTACGCTGGGATGGCACAGGTGCTACCCCGCCCAGGATTGCTGGCCTTATGTCCATCAGGGTCTTCACCAGCAGCTATGTTACTGGCTTTAACCCCCACTTCTCCTGATCCGCTGCCTGCTCTTCCCCTTCCACCAGCAGTCAGCCATCAGTCGCTAGCTGGAAGCAGTGTAGCACTGCTGTGGGTAAGCGTTAACAGGCTGTGCTGAAACTGATCTTCTTAGGGGTATATGGGACCAGACTGAGCTGTGGCTCTCGCCACTCAACCTACAACCAGGCATAGTTGTGTCTGACAATAGCCGTAACTTGGTGGCGGCTTTGGAGCTCAGCAATCTGACACACATCCCATGTGTACCCCACGTCTTAAACTTAGTGGTTTAGCGGTTTATCAAAACCTACCCCAATTTGCAAGAGCTACTAGTGAAGGCGCGCTCGTGTGCCCATTTCTGCAAGTCGTCCACAGCTTCAGCTGTAACCATCCCACTGCAGTGTCTACTCAAATGATCGCTGCTCATAATTAAGGAGGATGCTCTGAATGTGGCAGATGAGGAAATGGGGGAGGACATTACACAGGGTAATAGCCAGACCACCCACAGTTCGTCTTCTCAGCGCAAATTGGACCATGAACAGGAAGAGGAGCTGGAGATAGTTGCCTCTGCTACAGAGGGTAGTACCCATGAAACTTTAATTAAATCTGTTCAGCCTGGATTGGCAGAAGAGCAGGAGGAGGAGGAGATGGAGAGTCATCCTCATGTTGACATCGACGTCTTGCCTGTTGGTACTTTGGCACACATGGCTGACTTCATGTTAGGCTGCCTTTCCCGCGACCCTCACGTTATACGCATTTTAGATAACTGGATTACTGGGTGTTCACTAGTGATGAGTAAGCACCAAAGTGTTCGGGTGTTCAGGTACTCGGTCCGAACACATAGCGATATTCGTGAGCTCGGCCGAGCACCCGAGTATAATGGAAGTCAATGGGAGACAACCAGGCACCCCTGCACTGAAGAGCGGAGGGTGCCTCGGTCCATTAAAAAGGTCTGAAAGTGACAGAAACACCACCGTAATGGATCGGGAACAGCATGGGGACGATGTATGGATGCATCTTGGACTCCCAGGTTGCTGCTAGGAACCATGTTGTCCGAGTTAGTACGCCACTTTTACAGACTGACAAAAATATGCACAACCCCCCAAAATAAATATTTCACAGGAAAATTGTTAGGAAACAATTTTTCCTGTATAATCAATTGTATATAAAGTGCAAGTGCTGCCAAAAATTACAAGCAAGAGGCACTCCGAAACAGCCTGTATATCACAAAAAGGAGGGCCCCGTTCACATTGTGGTACAATTGTTCAGGTAGTGGGACTCCAACACTCATAATGCCTATGCACTAAGTAAAAGGGCTGCCAAAAATTACAAGGAATCGGCACTACAATATACCCTTTATTACACACAAAGGAGGGCATCATACACACCCTTGAAAAATTATGATTGGTGGCCTGCTGGTGACCCTCAAAAACATTTGGAGCAAGGACCTGCTGGTGACCCACTTAAACATTACGGGCGAGGGCCTGCTGCTGAGCTGACCCTATAAAACATTACGGTTAAGGGCCTGCTGGTGAGCTGACCCTATAAAACATTATGGTTGAGGGCCTGTTGGTTAGCTGACCCTGTAAATCATTATGGTTGAGGGCCTGCTGGTGAGCTGACCCTGTAAAACATTATGGTTGAGGGCCTGCTGATGAGCTGACCCTGTAAAACATTATGGTTGAGGGCCTGCGCGTGAGCTGACCCTATAAAACATTATGGTTGAGGGCCTGCTGGTGAGCTGACCCTGTAAAACATTACGGTTGAGGGCCTGTTGGTTAGCTGACCCTGTAAATCATTATGGTTGAGGTCCTGCTGGTGAGCTGACCCTGTAAAACATTATGGTTGAGGGCCTGCTGATGAGCTGACCCTGTAAAACATTATGGTTGAGGGCCTGCGGGTGAGCTGACCCTATAAAACATTATGGTTGAGGGCCTGCTGGTGAGCTGACCCTGTAAAACATTATGGTTGAGGGACTGTTGGTTAGCTGACCCTGTAAAACATTATGGTTGAGGGCCTGCTGGTGAGCTGACCCTGTAAAACATTGTGGTTGAGGGCCCGCTGGTGAGCTGACCCTGTAAATCATTATGGTTGAGGCCTGCTGGTTAGCTGACCTTGTAAAACATTATGGTTGAGGGCCTGCTGGTGAGCTGACCCTGTAAAGATTATGGTTGAGGGCCTGCTGGTGAGCTGACCCTCTTTAAAAATTGTAGTGGAGGGAATATATATAATCTGGATAAGGAGGAGGAGTAGAAACAATATTTTACCATATACACTTTTTATGGTGGAAAAGGTGCATGGGAATACACTACAGTAGACTGAGTACATTATGAACAATACATTGAAATTGCCTTTATGTTCATCACCAATCATCTCAGCTCTCCTCTGGTGGAGTTGAGAAGTCAGAAATCCAGGCCTTGTTCATTTTTATCTGAGTCAACCTGTCAGCATTGTCAGTGGACAAGCGATTACGCTTATCAGTTATAATCCCACCAGCAGCACTGGCTACCATTCAGACAAAATGCTGGCAGCAGGGCAGACCAGCACCTCCAAGGCGTAGAGCAAAGTTTGTGCCACATGTTCAGCTTCTACACCCAGTAGTTGTAAGGCATTGAGAGATCATTTAGGATGCTGACACGGTCTGCGATGTATTCCTTCACCATCTTCCAAAACTTTTCCCTCCTTGTAGCAATAAGCCGCGCTTCAGGGTAAGATTGCTGGCAGGGTGTCATGAAAGTGTCCCATGCCTTGGAGAGTGTTGCCCTGCCTCTGTTGGAATTACTGTGTGTTCCCCTTGTCTCCCTTCCTTGGATGCCTAAGGAAGTACGGACTCTGGCGGCCAAGTTGACAGATGGAAAATTTTACTCGTCATCTCTACCACAGGAAGGAGAGATTAGAAGTTCTCTTTGTAGCAGGGGTCGGTCAGTGTGCGGTCAGGGAAATGTAGCGTCCCTGGTCACCAGCACTTGTCCATGTGTCCGTGGTGAGGTTGACTTCCCAGTAAGAGGTTGGTCAGGCTGCGGAAGGCCTCAGTGTCCACAAGCCTAAATGGCAACATTTCGAGGGCCAGTAATTTCGAAAGTTGCGCATTTGACACTGTACCACATAAAAGGTTAGTATATGAAAAGAGGATGCTCGGACTGGGAGAAAATGTCCGTGAAGTGGGTAAGTAACTGGCTGATTGACAGAAAACAGAGGGTGATTATTAAAGGGATTCTGTCACCAGTTTTCACTCCTTTGAGCTAAACATATGCTCATGCTCAGGGTCTCTTCATGATTCCTAATGTGGGCTTATGAATGCGATCTGTAGCTTAGTTTTGCCAAAAATATGTTCTACTAACCTTGTCAATCATAAAAATAAGGTGCCCAAGGGGAGGTCCAGGGATGCAGGGTGCCCGGCTGCAGCCATCGCCGTTGGTGCCCAGCGTCGCCTTCCCAGACTTCTGCGCCACCTCCTACTTCTCTGTGCCGCTTCTCCCTCCCTCCATCCCCTCCTCCCGCTGTGAGATGCCGCACGTCGCACAGGCTCAGCCTGATGCGCAGATACGGACTGCTTAGATGCTTCTTCTCTAGCGAGTGCCGGCGCATGCGCGACATCTCACAGCGGGAGAAGGTGGAGGGAGGAGAGCGGTGCAGAACTCTGGGAAGGCGGCGCTGGGCACCAACGGCGATGGCTGCAGCTGGGCACCTTGCATCCCTGGACCTCCCCTTGGGCACCTTATTTTTATGATTGACAGGTTAGTAAAACCTGTTTTTGGCAAAACTAAGCTACAGATCGCATTTATAAGCCCACATTAGGAATCAAGAAGAAACCCATGAGCATGAGCATATGCTTAGCTCAAGGGTGAAAACTGGTGACAGAATCCCTTTAACGGTACACACTCAGATTGGGCAGCTGTCAATAGTGAGGTACCTCAGGGGTCAGTACTGGGCCCTATTCTTTTCAATATATTTATTAATGATCTTGTAGAAGGCTTGCATAGTAAAATATCAATTTTTGCAGATGACACTAAACTGTGTAAAGTATTTAACACTGAATGAGGACAATATACTGCTACAGAGGGATCTGGATAGATTGGAGGCTTGGGCAGATAAGTGGCGGATGAGGTTTAACACTGACAAATGTAAAGTTATGCACATGGGAAGGAATAATGCAAGTCATCTGTACATACTAAATGGTAAAACACTCGGTAACACTGACATGGAAAGGATCTAGGAATTTTAATAAACAGCAAACTAAGCTGCAAAAAACAGTGTCAGGCAGCTGCTGCCAAGGCCAATAAGATACTGGGTTGCATCAAAGGGGCATAGACGCCCGTGATGAGAACATAGTCCTACCACTTTACAAATCGCTGGTCAGACCACACATGGAGTACTGTGTACAGTTCTGGGCTCCTGTGAACAAGGCGGACATAGAA
>JAKVIS010004251.1:0-14431 GCA_033119425.1 Bufotes viridis | reverse complement strand
GCACATGTGTTGATTCTCATCGTACAACGCTTTGTGTCTAAGTACCCAGGCTTACAGGACGTCCTCAAGCAGGCCAGGAAGGTGTGTGGCCATTTCAGGCGTTTCTACACGGCCATGGCGCACTTTTCCGATATTCAGCGGCAAAACAACATGCCAGTGAGGCGCTTGATTTGCGACAGCCCGACACGTTGGAATTCAACACTCCTAATGTTCGACCGCCTGCTCCAACAAGAAAAAGCCGTCAACGAGTATTTGTATGACTGGGGTGCTAGGACAGCCTCTGCGGAGCTGGGAATTTTTTTGCCATGTTACTGGACGCTCAATGCGCAATGCCTGTAGGCTCATGTGTCCTTTTGAGGAGGTGACAAACCTAGTCAGTCGCACTGAAGGCACCATCAGCGACCTCATCCCATTTGTTTTCTTCCTGGAGCGTGCCCTGCGAAGAGTGCTGGATCAGGCTGTAGATGAGCGTGAAGAGGAAGAGTTGTGGTCACCATCACCACCAGAAACAGCCTTGTCATCATCGCTTGCCGGACCTGCGGCAACGCTGGAAGAGGAGTATGAGGAAGTGGAGTCAGAGGAGGAATGTGGCGGCTTTGAGGAAGAGGAAGACCAACCACAGCAGGCACCCCAGGGTGCTCGTTGTTGTCACCTATCTGGGACCCATGGTGTTGTACGTGGCTGGGGGGAAGAACAGACCGTCAATGACATCAGTGAGGACGAGGAACGGGAAATGAGTAGCTCTGCATCCAACCTTGTTCAAATGGGGTCTTTCATGCTGTCATGTCTGTTGAGGGACCCTCGTCTAAAAGGATGAAGGAGAACGACCTGTACTAGGTGGCCACGCTACTAGACCCCGGTATAAGCAGAAAGTGGCAGAAATGTTACCAAACTACCGAAAGTCGGAAAGGATGCAGCAGTTCAAAACCAAACTAAAAAAATATGCTTTACACAGCTTATATGGGGATGTCACGGCACAACGGGAATCTAACAGGGAAGGGGTGAGTGTAATCCTCCTCCTACCACGGCGGCAAGGACTGGATGATTTACAGATGTGTTGTTGATGGAGGACATGCAGAGCTTTTTCAGTCCTACACATCGCCACAGCCCTTCGGGATCCAGCCTTAGAGAACGACTCGGCCGACAGGTAGCAGACTACCTCGCCTTAACAGCAGATATCGACACTCTGAGGAGCGATGAACCCCTTCACTACTGGGTGTGCAGGCTTGACCTGTGGCCTGAGCTATCCCAGTTTGCGATAGAACTTCTGGCCTGCCCTGCTTCAAGTGTCCTGTCAGAAAGGACCTTCAGTGCAGCAGGAGGCATTGTCACTGACAAGAGAAGTCGCCTCGGTCAAAAAGTGTTGATTACCTCACCTTCATAAAGATGAATGAGGCATGGATCCCGAAGGGACTGACAGTGGGGGATACGTTTGACTTACAAAAGGCCTGATTACATGCCTTGGCCTCAAAATGGTCCCCACACTGCTGTATTTAATGTCTGCATACCGGATGACTTCGTGAATTCTCCACCACCAACTAGGGTTCAAGCCGCAATGTTTTAGTCACTTTTCTGCCTGGAAAACATCAATTTTCCGGCCGCTGCTACAATAGCGGCTGCAACAATGCCATTAATTTTCTGTCCTATGGTGCAGCACTGTGGCTGCAAAAAAAAAAAAAAAAGGCACATACAAGTGTCAATTCCCCTTCGTGATCGTTACCTTGTTGTGGGGAAGGGTCTTGCGTATCACAATGAAGCAATTATCACCTCTATGAGTGTGTTGGCAATGTTGCCACACCCCAGATGATAAGGCCGTTGCTTCATTATGCAAACACAACAATAGCTGATCTCAGGGAGACCAGCTACAAAAAATACCGTGGAGCCTCACTTAAGAGTCTCAACACAGCAATCCAAAGTGCAAAGCTCCCTGGGAAAACAGGAATATGCAAAATAAATGTGGAGCCCCAGTTATGGGTCTACAACACAATGAAAGCCAGATATCCCTCAAAGGAAGGGAAACCAAGCAAAGGGGTGTCTCCACCCCTCATTATGGTCAGACCAAAAGCGATCAGACGGCTGGATAATATTTCATAGAAAAATTATTAAATTACTTTTTTTTTTAAAGATGTATGGGTTTTTAATACATAAAATAAAAAAATCATAATAAAGTCTCTTAATAGTTTATTAGAAATAATGCAGACAATTAAAAAAATCCCCATCAATTCCAATACAAAGCAAGTACAGAGCTCAGAACTAAATTATTTCATCATGTCGTAATGGTTCGTTAATTCAACAATGTTTAATCAATTCGACCGGATAGGGTACGTAACAGGGATTAAACTGATAGGAATAGTACTAGTTAAGACACCACTCATATAGGGTGTCACAGCACATTGCTCTGTGCACGCGCAGTGCCCCAATTTGGGAGTAAGAGGACCGACCAAGCTGCTTTTTCCATCTCCCTGTTCCTGAAATCAATTGAGTTTGGTTTATGAGAGTTTGGTCTGTCGCTGTGAAGGCAGTCGAAGGTACCCGGCCTAAATTTTTTTCACAAAAGGCAATCCCTGATATGGGATGTAACAGGGATTAAAATGATGAGAATAGTACTACAGAAAATACCACTCATATGGGGTGTGACAGTAAATTGCACGGCGCAGACGCAGTGACCGTGGATTAAAACAAAGTGGAGAGAGCCAGCGTTTTTTTAACCATCTCCCCGTTCGAAAAATCAATTCAATAAATGGACCCCAGATTGGGGACGTTACAGGGATTAAACTGATGAGAATAGTACTACAGAAAATTCCACTCATATCGGGTGTGACAGTAAATTGCACGGCGCAGACGCAGTGACCGTGGATTAAAACAGAGTGGAGGGAGCCAGCGTTTTTTTTTAACCATCTCCCTGTTCGGAAAATCAATTCAATAAATGGCCCCCAGGTTGGGGACGTTAGAGGGATTAAACTAGAGGGAGTTTTACCATGGTTCCCCCTACGGCATGCCACAGTCCAGGTGATAGTCCCCTTGAAACAACTTTTCGATCACTATTGTGGCCAGAAAAAGTCCCTGTGGGTTTTAAAATTCGCCTACCTATTGAAGTCTATTTCTATGGTGGTTCGCCCGGTTCGCCCGTTCGCGAACAGTTGCGGAAGTTCGCGTTCGCCGTTCACGAACTGAAAATTTTATGTTCGTGAAACCACTACTGTCCATCCCGGCCTTCAGTGTCGCACCCACAAGTGTGCAGGAAGCTGAGATTGGGAGAGCTGTTTGATGGATCCGTTCAGTGGAAAGAAAAATGGAGACTGTAGTCTACCAGTCCTAGGCTGAATCATAGTCTTAGTGCTGGCTCATAACTCCCTTTAAGAAATTGCACTATACCTCTTGGGGGATGGGTTCGCTATAATTAAAGTCTATCATCACCTTTGGGAGCCTAATTTAATGGTTTTCACTACCCGTGGCGCATGCGCAATTGGCCGTAAATTTCCCTATCCTATGTGCGTTCACAGTTAGCGGCGCCTCCTGCACCGAATCCTACTCAGCCACTCAGTAAGCGAGTGGCGTGACACACCTCCTCCCTCACCCGCATACATCACTTTTATATATGTTCACTGATGATACATCCACGGATGGACCCTTAACGGTCCTATTATTTATCTCACTAGAACCCATAGTATATATCTATTGCAGAGTTTTATGTTGCTGTGGTAGGTTCCATTGTAATGGACTCGACATCCAGGGCGCAGTCACACTGGGGCCATAAGAGCCGGCTATCATGTGATCATGTTGACGAATGTGTCTGTGATCGCATGAGTGGGGTAACGGCCGTTTGTTGTGGTGATGGTTTCCATGGCAGTAGTTCCGACGGTAGGAGCGCAGCAGTGGTGAGGGCGGAAGTGCCGGCTATCACGTGATCGCAATGACGAGTGAGTCAGCGATCACGTGAGCGGGGCAGTAACCTCTGAACTCGAGCGGACATGCGCAGTGGATACTGACAGACGCGCTGGATGCCGAGTGAAATCGTACATGGATACCACCTGAGAAGAGCGGTATGTGACATAGTAGTTTGCACATATGTTTGAATAGATTATGTAAAGTGGGGCTAATGTGGGACTTAACAGCATTGGTCATGTCTTGTTTTAAGGGGTGGGGACTTTGATATTTATAGCCACTATTTCATAGTCACATTGAGCTTGATAAAGGCTAGCAGATAGCCGAAACGTAGCTGCTTTTCTTGCACAAACGATTGGGATTGCGATCCTGAATAAAGGAAATTCACCGTGGATGCTGCCTGCAATTTGAATTTGTTACTTGATCTGAGTCCGAATGAGTCTAGGACAGAAGGCGGGCTGGTGCATCAGGTGTGACCGAGTGATCCGGAGTGCTGCTTGATATATGGATTGCTGACTTTGGACTCTGAGAGCGTGCACCGTGTTTGATCTTCAAGGATGGAGGGAACCCATGGATCCGGTAAGGTCAAAGATATTGCACCCTTGAACACGTGCATGTACACTGAGGAACAGATTCAAAGACTCGTTGGGAGTGAGGGAGGGGATGTAGCTTTCTTAAGCACCCCCTCCGTGGATCTCCTCAAGAGGAAATTTGAGAACGAGTCTAAAAAACTCATTACTTTGGACTTACATTTAAATACCCTAAGGGAATACTATCGGGCGAGACGGAGCCCTCGAGGATTGAGATCACACCTGAGGCCGACCCTCTTCCCCAATAATGAGGAATTTTGTAAAAAATTTGAAAGCATCAATGATAGACATGCATTTGAGCTAATGCTGCTGAACATTGACTTCCTATGCCAGGAGATTGAGGGTGTGAAGCAATCCATTGGTCTGCTGGAGACCCAGATACAGGGTCTAGTGGACAATGAGACCTTTGAGAGCTTCAAAGAGAAAATCAAAACATACACTCAAAGGCATAAGGTAGAAGTTGAAAAAACTAAACGGGACAAATGGTACCGTGATTTGGAAGATTACCAAACAGGCCAGATATATACTTGGCAGCAACAGCATCAGAATAAGCAACGCAAGAAGAAAGGGAGGAAATTTGACCAGGGTAGATTTGGCTTTACTACCGGAGATTCCGAATCCTCTGATGATACCAATAAGCACACTTTTTTAGACCTCCGTCAGGGAGACGTAGGGGGCGGTGCCGCAGGGGGGGTAGGAGACACCACAGAGCAGAGAAACGCTATGCTACCACCCTTCCAGACGTCCAACAGGATGACAAGAGGGCGGACCACGAGGCGCAAACAGACTCCACTAAGAGACTAGTTGTGAACATTTCTTCTATAGAACTATCCGATGACCAATTGAAATTGTTGGAACGGGGCTTGTCATTCTGTCCGAAACAGGAGAGGAATTGGTTTGATTTAGAATTAGAACTACAGCGTTTTTTCAGGACATTAAGGATAAAAGCGTTTTTTTCCACAGCGAATATATCTAGAGATGCTAATGTGTGCAAAACAGATGATGATGGAAAGTTTAAATTGAAATCATTGGGACTGCATCTGAAGAGTAACTTTTCTCCTCCCCACAATAATCATGTGGTCGAGGCATATGTGGATATTGTATCCAAACAGATTACACAGTTGAGGGAGCAGAGCAGTTATGGGGTGGCGTCGAATCTGACCAGGGATGAGAGACAGGCACTGACACAGTTAGAGAACAACAAGGCACTTACGATCAAATCTGCAGACAAGGGAGGGGCGGTGGTGGTAATGGACACGGTGGCTTATGAACGGGAGGTACTTAGACAGTTGGGTGACCAGGATGTGTACATGATATTACGGAATGACCCCAAGTGGGAGATTATGCGTAATCTCGAGATGATCATCGGTGAGGCCCGTGATGATGGCGTCATTGAAGATGATATAGGGGAATTTTTATTGATAAAACACCCGGTCACTCCTCTGTTCTACGTGCTTCCTAAGATTCATAAGAGTCTGATTGACCCCCCTGGACGCCCGATTGTTTCGGGGAGGGGGTCAATATTCAGCAACATTGCAATTTTTTTGGATAAAATCCTACGTGTCCACGCCACCAGCGCCCCTTCCTATATTAGAGATACGAGCCATTTCCTCTTGAAACTTGGTGAATTGTCTTGGCCTGGCTGCCCTCTTCTGGTCAGCTTCGATGTTGTCTCGTTATACACAGCTATAGAGCACACGTTTGGATTGAATGTCGTCGATGTGGCCCTGGCCGGCGCCGGGCTCCCCCCCAGTGGATGTAGATTTGTCCTTCGCCTGCTGGAGACACTACTGAAGCGGAATTATTTTCGCTTTGGTGATGTCTTTTACCAACAACAGCGTGGCGTGGCCATGGGGTCGAATGTGGCCCCGACGTATGCCAATATGTTTATGGCATATGTGGAGGACAAGTTTATCTACAGATCTGTCCATTTTGGGGGGGTCCGGTGCTGGTGGCGCTACATCGACGACATCTTTGTAGTGTGGGATGGAACACATGATCAATTAGAGTTGTTCCATCATGAACTTAATACCTTTGTCCCTGGTTTGAAATTTACAATGACGATGTCGACATGCGAACTACAATTCCTAGATGTGTTGGTACAGTTCAAAGATGGGGTGGTGACGACGGACATGTATTATAAGCCGACTGATCGTAACAATTTATTAAGGTTTGACAGTAGCCATCCGCATCGGATGATACAATCACTACCGTGGAGTCAGATGCTGAGAGTGAGGCGGGTGGTATCTGAGGAGGTACGGTTTGACCAAAGGACGGCCGAGATGGGTGACAAATTTCTGAGGAGGGGTTACCCTCGCAAGTTAATCGGACGATTGACACAGAAGGTACGGACGGTTAATCGGACTGAGACGCTACGCATAAACACAAGAGAGAATGACAGTCATCGTATCCCGTTTGTCTCTACTTTTGGTGCCCACAGTGACGTGATAGCAAGAATCATACGTAAAGAATGGCATATTCTACAGAGGGGCTTACCGACGGTTAAGGAATTTGGAGAGGCGCCCATGATGGCATACAAAAGGGGTAGGATTTTACGTGGCAGACTGGTGAAGACTGAGGTGATGAATCCCATTGATGATGGACAGAGATATCTGGCCCCGAGAAAAATGGGGTGTTACCCATGTCTCGGGTGCTGTAATTGTGGAAACATGGTGAAGGGTGATACCTTCGCCCATCCCTACAGTGGTAAACGGTATAAAATCAGGGATTTCTTCACCTGTCGGTCCCGTGACATTGTTTATATGATCACATGCCCCTGTGACCTCATTTATGTAGGTGAGACCACCATGGAGGCGCGTGAACGGATCAATTCCCATAAAAGCAACATTAGTAGGGGACTGCTAGACAAACCGGTAGCTAAGCACTTTGTAGACTATGCTCATTCAGAGAACCAATTGAGGTTCCGCATCATTGACTCGGTGGGACAACTGAGACGTGGGGGTGATAAAAACCGTATATTGCGTAAGAAAGAGCTCAGATGGATCTTTGAGTTGAGAGTGCTCCAACCCTATGGGATGAACATAGAATTCAATGTCATTAATGTCTAAGTATATGTGAACGATACAGTCTGTTTCCTCATGATTATGTTTTTAATGTGGTTTTTATTGGACACATCACTGTCACTCATGATAGAAATTTTTTTTATATATGTTCACTGATGAGACATCCACGGATGGACCCTTAACGGTCCTATTATTTATCTCACTAGAACCCATAGTATATATCTATTGCAGAGTTTTATGTTGCTGTGGTAGGTTCCATTGTAATGGACTCGACATCCAGGGCGCAGTCACACTGGGGCCATAAGAGCCGGCTATCATGTGATCATATTGACGAATGTGTCTGTGATCGCATGAGTGGGGTAACGGCCGTTTGTTGTGGTGATGGTTTCCATGGCAGTAGTTCCGACGGTAGGAGCGCAGCAGTGGTGAGGGCGGAAGTGCCGGCTATCACGTGATCGCAATGACGAGTGAGTCAGCGATCACGTGAGCGGGGCAGTAACCTCTGAACTCGAGCGGACATGCGCAGTGGATACTGACAGACGCGCTGGATGCGGAGTGAAACCGTACATGGATACCACCTGAGAAGAGCGGTATGTGACATAGTAGTTTGCACATATGTTTGAATAGATTATGTAAAGTGGGGCTAATGTGGGACTTAACAGCATTGGTCATGTCTTGTTTTAAGGGGTGGGGACTTTGATATTTATAGCCACTATTTCATAGTCACATTGAGCTTGATAAAGGCTAGCAGATAGCCGAAACGTAGCTGCTTTTGTACTTGCACAAACGATTGGGATTGCGATCCTGAATAAAGGAAATTCACCGTGGATGCTGCCTGCAATTTGAATTTGTTACTGGTTCTCTGCTATGGGACCTCTCTCCAATTGATATTGGTAATTTTTATTTATTTTATTTTAATTCATTTCCCTATCCACATTTGTTTGCAGGGCATTTAGCTACATTGTGCTGCCTTTTGCAGCCCTCTAGCCCTTTCCTGGACTATCTTACAGCCTTTTTAGTGCCCAAAAGTTCGGGTCCCATTGACTTCAATGGGGTTCGGGTGCGGGATAAAGTTCGAGGACTAGTTCGGATCCCGAACATTTTTGGGAAGTTTGGCCGAACTTCTCGAACCCGAACATCCAGGTGTTCGCTCATCTCTACTACTGGCTCTCCACCATGTTAGACCCTCACTACCGGTCCAAAATGGATGCCTTTTTCACACCTGCGGAGATGGAGGACAAGCTGAACTACTATCTACCTTCCTTGCTCCTCTGATTTGTTGCAGGCGGAACAATGACATCACAGCGTCCACCTGAGCCAAGCTTTGTACTGTGAGGTACACAGGCTGGAAAAGGCCTCTATTGCTGCCAGCGTGGAGGTACGTATTTTCTTTCTATTTTCTGTGGAGCACTATGGGGGCATTAGTGACAAATAATGGGGGACCCTACCAGGACATTACTGGCATATTATGGGGGACACTTCGGGGACATTACTGGCACATCATGGGGGACACTATGGGGCCATTACTGTGACATCATGGGGGACACTATGGGGACATCACTTGCACATTATGGGGGACAATACAGGGGCATTACTGGAACATCATGGGGGACACTACAGGGGCATTACTGGAACATCATGGGGGACACTACGGGGGCATTACTGGCATATCATGGGGGATACAACGGGGGCATTCCTGGCACATCATGGGGGACACTACTGGCACATCAAGGGAGACACTATGGGTCATCACTGGCACATCATGGGGGACATTACTGGCATATCATGGGGGACACTACAGGGGCATTACTGGAACATCATGGGGGACACTACTGGGGCATTACTGGCATATCATGGGGGATACGACGGGGACATTCCTGGCACATCATGGGGGACACTACTGGCACATCATGGGAGACACTATGGGGACATCACTGGCACATCATGGGGGATACTATGGGGACATTACTGGCATATCATGGGGGACACTACAGGGGCATTACTGGAACATCATGGGGGACACTACAGGGGCATTACTGGCATATCATGGGGACACTACATGGGCATCACTGGAACATCATGGGGGACACTACGGGGACATTACTGGCATATCATGGGGACCCAGCACCTGTGCATATCTGCCTTGCCTTTGATAGTCCCCAGGGGCTCATTGCTGCCCCTGTGGGAAGGTGTGAGGTCCCCTTTAAATATGTCCCCTTTCATAGAGTTGTGGCCCCCTGAGATAGATATATATATAATGCCCCTTATTCTATAAAATAATTCCCCCCTGTTCCATAGGCCCCATTTGTATGATGTCCCTTGTATGTCCCTTGTACGTGCCCCAAGCATTCACACTGCTGCAATCTGGTTCAAGGCACCAGAGTGACCGGACAAGGTCCGGTCATTCTGGTGAACACAAAGGTTTCTGATTCCAAAGAATCTGAAATCCTTTTGTGATAATTATCTGCAGCCCTGCTGGAGATAATTGTGCATAATAAGAGAGGGAGAAACCTCCCTCCCTCTATTATGCGCATTCCGGCATCGCGATTACTATCTCGCTGTCCAGAATGCAAAGAGCTACAGGTGGGAGATCAAAGGATCACCCGCCTGTCCGCAAGCACGTCATCTCACCGCGCCGGCCCACGTATATTGTAACAGGTGAGATTGGTCTCTTTGGAGGCCAGGTATTAATACTGGGGCTGGCGTCTGGGGCGTCCCCCTTATGCACAGCCTCTTACCTGTCACTAGTGATAAGCGGGATGTGCCATATTCGATTTTGCGATATTTCGAGAACATTCGATTGAATATTCATCATATATTTGTCAAAATTGAATATTCGTCATTATTCTATATATTGCGAATGTTACGTAAATATATATTCACATTTGCGTATTAAACTTAGAGCTGAGTTCCTGATGGTTGTAACTTGTATTGTTAGAATTGACGAAGATAACAAATATCAAGAATATAGCGCTATATTCTCAATCTTCGTTGTATTCTAGCAACAACCATTAGAAACCCAGCTCTAAGTTTCATTCGCGAAGCGAACATATAACCGCATTGATCTTAGAGCTAAGTTACTAATGGTTGTTGCTAGAATATAATGAAGATTGAGAATATAGCGCTATGTTCGTGAATTTGTGATATTCGTTATATTCTAGCAATATAACCATTAGGATGATTGGATGAAAATCCCTAAAATCCAGGCCATGTCTTAGGTGGGATTTTGAGGTCAACAACTATATAAGAAGGGGGTATTACAGCGACTGGATTCTACATACCGGACAATCAGGAGAACCACAGGACAGCGCGCTTTCGTGTAATATATAGCCAAAGATACACAGCCTGGAGACAAGTGAACAGAGGTGACAGGTAAGAGGCTGTGCATAAGGGGGACGCCCCAGACGCCAGCCCCAGTATTAATACCTGGCCTCCAAAGAGACCAATCTCACCTGTTACAATATACTGGTAATTAACTTTTCGCACAGTCACTTATTAACAACGATACTAACTTCTGGGAGAACATTTCCGAAACATTAAGCACAATATCATATGATTTTTTTATTTTTTATGCACTATTTGTTTATATGTACTGTCAAAGGTATATCTATTATGTATAGCACTGTATACGTTCAGCTATTTTAGACACACTGTTTCAGCACTCATGCACTAGTCTGCGATTAAGTATAGTGATTGTACCAGCTCCATCAGCAGCAGCCTGAGTCTAGAGTCGCTGATGAGCAGCTTTCTTCACCCGCCTAGTGAAGAAACTACTCACCAGCAGTAGCAGCAGCTAGACCTGGAGCTGGACCTGAACCAGCAGGTGGTGGTATACTTTGGCAGCACCACACCCACATTGAAGATCCTCTGGACTACTGGGCAGCCAAACTGGATTTGTGTCTGCAACTGACCGAGTTTGCCATGGAAAAGCTGTCCTGCCCGGCCAGTAGAGTGGCATCAGAGCGGGTGTTTAGTGTGGTGGGGGCCATAATTACCCCAAGAAGAACTCGTCTGTCCACTCAAAATGTTGAACGATGAATCAGGCGTGGATCAGCCAGGATTTCCACCCACCAATGCCAGATGCATCAGATTAGATCATCCAAGCCGCCTCACCCAAACCTTGACAAAAGAGAACGGTTTCTTCTGGCTACCTGCCTCAGCTAATACTCTGATGCTGCCACCTGTCTGGTGCCACACATTTGTTGCCAAGTGCTCCTTCTTTCAGACATTATCATCATGCCCCTCGGTGGCCTCCTCATACTGCCACTGCTGCCATCTCCAGATTGTGTCATTATACCACTCTGTGGCCTCCTCATACTTCTGCCAACTTCAGACACTGTTATTGTGCCACTCGGTGGCCTCCTCATACTACTGCCAACTTCAGACACTGTCATCATGCCCCTCGATGGCCTCCTCATACTGCTACTGCTGCCATCTCCAGATTGTGTCATTATACCCCTCGGTGGCCTACTCATACTGCTGCCTCCTCCAGACACTGTCATTGTGCCACTCGGTGACCTTCTCATACTGCTGCCACCTCTAGACTGTCATTGTGCCACTCGGTGGCCTCCTCATACTGCTGCCAACTCCAGACACTGTGATTGTGCCACTTGGAGGTCTTCTTATCATGCTGGAAACTCCAGACTGTGTCATTGTGCCATCCTCTAAAGAAACCACACAGCTGCAGCAGCAGAACCTGAACCAGCAGGTGGTGGCATACTTGGCACAATGACACAGTCTCGAGTTGGCAGCATCAGGATAAGGCCACCGAGATGCACAATGACACAGTCTGGAGTTGCCAGCATCATAAAAAGGTCAAAAAGTAGCACAATCACAGAGTCTGGAAGTGGCAGCAGTATGAGGAGACCACCGAGTGGCACAGCGACAGTGTCTGGAGTTGGCAGCAGTATGAGGAGTCCAAGACAGTAATGAGGATGGGCTGGTAATATGGAGGCTGTAATATAGTATGAAGGCTGAAATATCATGTGGAGGCTGTAACATAGTATGAAGGCTGTTATATGGAGGCAGGAATATAGTGTGAAGACTGTAATATCATGTGGAGGCTGGTAATATGGAGGCTGTAATATAGTATGAATGCTATAAAACAATGTGGAGGCTGCAATATAATATTGAGGCTGTTAAATAATGTGGAGCCCGGTAATATGGAGGTTGTGACATAATGTGGAGGCTGATAATGTAATTGTTAAGATTATAAATTCAAACCACGAGCCCCTCTGAGCTCAGCCAATCAGAGCCGGAGGGCGGGGCCGATAATGTAAGTTTAGCTACAGCCCCGCCCCCAGAAAGGAGCCCTCTCAGTGAAGTTCTCCTCCCGGTCCGCCCATGCTCCATATAAAGGAGGGCTCCGCGCTGAGCGGCCACTGCTTCGTGTTCACACCTAGAAGATGTCTGGTCGCGGTAAAGGAGGGAAAGGGCTCGGGAAAGGCGGCGCCAAGCGCCACAGGAAGGTGCTCCGTGATAACATCCAGGGCATCACCAAGCCTGCCATCCGCCGTCTAGCTCGCAGGGGAGGCGTCAAGCGCATCTCCGGCCTCATCTATGAGGAGACTCGCGGCGTCCTGAAAGTCTTCCTGGAGAACGTCATCCGCAACTGGAGAACGTCACCACAACTCTTCCTCTTCCTCTTCACGCTCATCTACAGCCTGATCCAGCACTCTTCGCAGGGCACGCTCCAGGAAGAAAACAAATGGGATGAGGTCGCTGATGGTGCCTTCGGTGCGACTGACTAGGTTTGTCACCTCCTCAAAAGGACACATGAGCCTACAGGCATTGCGCATTGAGCGTCCAGTAACATGGCAAAAATTCCCTGCTCCGCAGAGGCTGTCCTAGCACCCCAGTCATACAAATACTCGTTGACGGCTTTTTCTTGTTGGAGCAGGCGGTCGAACATTAGGAGTGTTGAATTCCAACGTGTCGGGCTGTCGCAAATCAAGCGCCTCACTGGCATGTTGTTTTGCCGCTGAATATCGGAAAAGTGCGCCATGGCCGTGTAGAAACGCCTGAAATGGCCACACACCTTCCTGGCCTGCTTGAGGATGTCCTGTAAGCCTGGGTACTTAGACACAAAGCGTTGTACGATGAGAATCAACACATGTGCCATGCACGGCACATGTGACAACTTGCCCAAATTCAATGCCGACAACAAATTTGTTCCATTGTCACACACCACTTTGCCGATCTCCAGTTGGTGCGGGGTCAGCCACTGATCCACCTGTGCGTTCAGGGCGGACAGGAGTGCTGGTCCTGTGTGGCTCTCTGCTTTCAGGCAAGTCAACCCCAAGACAGCGTGACACTGTCGTATCCGGGATGTGGAATAACCCCTGGGGAGCTGGGGGGATTCAGTTGATGTGGTGCAGCCAGACGCTGCAGCAGAAGAGGACTCAGCCGAGGAGGATATCGAAGAGGATGGAGTAGGAGTAGAGGAGGTGGCAGTAGGTCTGCCTGCAAGTCGTGGCGGTGTCACCAACTCTGCTGCGGAGCCACGCATTCCATGCTTGTCAACCGTCAGCAGGTTGACCCAATGCGCAGTGTACGTGATATACCTGCCCTGACCGTGCTTTGCAGACCAGGTATCAGTGGTCAGATGGACCCTTGCCCCAACACTGTATGCCAGAGATGCCATGACTTCCTTTTCAATGACATTGTAGAGGTTTGGAATTGCCTTTTTTGAAAAATAAATTTGTCCGGGTACTTTCCACTGTGGTGTCCCAATAGCGACACATTTTTTGAAGGCCTCAGACTCCACCAGCTGGTATGGCAAAAGCTGGCGGGCTAAGAGTTCCGTCAAGCCAGCTGTCAGAAGCCGGGCAAGGGGGTGATTCTATGACATTGCCTGTTTACGCTCAAACATTTCCTTAACAGACACCTGACTGTGGGCAGATGAGCAGGAACTGCTAAAGGTGAGAGGCAGAG
>JAKVIS010004250.1:0-14404 GCA_033119425.1 Bufotes viridis | reverse complement strand
TGTGGTACATCAGGAGTAATCTATCTGGCACAATCTTTCATGCCAGCTCATTTTATGTGGGAGAATTGGAGGAGACGTGTCGTGAAGGGGCGAAGTATGAGGAATGATTTTAACGAAATTAAAATCTATTCCTAGGCATTTTAAAGAATTCCATAACTGTGAAAGATCTCAGTTTCCATGTAAGAGGCATTGATTCGTGTCCTTATATCCATAAGAGGTGGTAACTGGAAAAAAACTACTTCGGCTGAAAAGAAGGTAAGATGGATTACGTTGCCTCCATTTGGGTTAAAATGAATATCTGATTTTCTCACCAGACTTGTGATTTTGTAATTTTTTGCTTCTTCTCCTTGGTCCCAAATGGTCACTGATTTAATTACCTTATTTCATTTCTTTTTACTCATTGTTTATAGTCAAAAAGTGTTGCTTTTTTTTTTTAGGTCAATTCATACCTACAAGCTATTAGTGGAAGAGGTATAGATTCATGGAGAATGATATGGTCGGACTTGAGATGAGGGGTGCACCACCAACGAGGTCAGGTGAGGCGATCGCTCAAGCAGCACCGGGAATTGATAAGATGGGGGCAGCCGAAGGGCCATGGGCTGAAGGTAGAGGTTAGTTTAAGAAATTGGCATTGGGAAAGGGCGCAAGTTTCAGTTTCGCCTCAGGCAGCAGAAAGTCTAGGTGCACCCCTGGCATGGAGATGCTCCATATCAAGAAGGATATATAGAGGGTTATTTGTTATCCTGAAATACACCTCCATTAGGTATATTTCAGGCGTAGATTGCGTTGTAATAGTTAGTTGCGCCGCAATCTACGACTTTTTCCAGCTCAAGCCAGGTCTAAAAGTGGAAGGGACATGCCTCTTTTAGACACAGAAATGATCTAAATGTAAGCCAGCAAGGCAACTATCTTACAAAAGACTTGGCGCTTGATACGCCGGAATTATGTAGAGGCCGGGCGGCGCTCAAAACTCAGCAGATTCATAGCCATAGGGGTTATTAGTACGGCGCTCTAGAATGCTGGTCTCAATAAATGGCCCCCACAGACTTTTAACCCCTTAGGCCTCTTTCACACGGGCGCTGGGCGGGTGCACTCCGTCAAACAGTGCGGGCGCGTTGTGGGATCGCCGCGATTTTTTCCTGCGAGTGCAAAGCGCTGTCAGCGCTTTTGCACACGCGGGAGAAAAATCGGCACTTTGGTACCCAGACTCAACCTGCACTTCTTCACAGAAGTGCATGTTTGGGTCAGAAATTGTACTCGCTGAGTATTATTCACATTATAACATAGTTATAATGTAAAATACATTTGGTCATCTTCCTATCAGTTTAAACTGGTGTAGAATGGGTTAAAATAACAAACTAATAACAACTTACCTGGTCCATTTGACGCAAGCCCGGCATCCTCTGTTAGCTTGCTAGTAGGAAAAGGACCTGTGATGATGTCACAGCATCACATGGCCCAATCACCTGCTCCATCACTATAGATCCATGATTGGTCCATGAGACCATGTGACATCATCACAGGTCCTTTCCTACTAGCAAGCTAACGGAGAGGATGCCGGGCTTCGCGATCAAATGGACCAGGTAAGTTATTATTAGTTTATTATTTTTAACCCATTCTGCACCGGTTTAAACATTAGGAAGATGGCTAAGGGTATATTTTACATTATAACTATGTTATAATGTGAAATAATACAGAACCGGTTACACATCCCGATGGTTGCATAGCAACCATGCGGAACATCGCAAAGCATCCGCACTTGCTTGCGGATGCTTGCGATTTTCCCGCAGCCCCATTCACTTCTATGGGGCCTGCGCCCGCTAAAAACGCAGAAGATAGAGTGATGCTGCGATTTTCACGCATCGCAAAAGTGATGCGTGAAAATCAACTGTCATGTGCACAGCCCCATAGAAGTGAATGGGTCCGATTCAGTGCGGGTGCAATGCGTCCTCTCACGCATTGCACCCGCAAGGAAAACTCGCCCGTGTGAAAGGGACCTTAAGGACTCAGCCCTATTTCACCCTAAGGACTCAGCCATTTTTTGCAAATCTGACCAGTGTCACTATATGTGGTGATAACTTTAAAACGCTTTTTCTTATCTAGGCCATTCAGAGAATTTTTTTCATCACATATTGTACTTCATGACAGTGGTAAAATGATAAAATACAAAATTTACCCAAAATTTAGAAAATTTGCAATTTTCCAAGTTTCAATTTCTCTACTTCTATAATACATAGTAATACCGCCAAAAATAGTGATTGATTTACATTCCCCATATGTCTACTTCATGTATCGATCATTTTGGGAATGCTATTTCATTTTTTGGGGACGTTATAAGGCTTAGAAGTTTAGAAGCAAATCTTGAAATTTTTCAGAAATTTTCTAAAACCCACTTTTTAGGGACCAGTTCAGGTCTGAAGTCACTTTGTGAGGCTTACATAATAGAAACCACCCAAAAATTACCCCATTCTAGAAACTACACCCCTCAAGGTATTCAAAACTGATTTTACAAACGTAATTAACCCTTTAGGTTTTCCACAAGAGTTAATGGAAAATGGAGATAAAATTTCAGAATTTCGATTTTTTGGAAACTTTTCCATTTTAATCCATTTTTTTCAGTACAAAGCAAGGGTTAACAGCCAAACAAAACTTAATATTTATTCCCCGATTCTGTAGTTTGAACGAACATCCAATATGGGGTTGTAAACTGCTGTATGGCCAAACTGCAGGGCGCAGAAGGAAAGGAACGCCAAATGGTTTTTGGAAGGTGGATTTTGCTAGACTGGTTTTTTGACACCATGTCCCATTTGAAGCCCCCCGATGCACCCCTAGAGTAGAAACTCCATAAAAGTGACTCTATCTAAGAAACTACACCCCTCAAGGTATTCAAAACCAGTTTTATAAACTTTGTTAACCCTTTAGGTGTTCCTCAAGAGTTATTGGCAAATGGAGATGAGATTTCAGAATTTCTATTTTTTGTTACCTTGTCTCAAAACAAGTGTAATATAGAGCAACCAAAAATCATATTTACCTTAAAATAGTACCAACAAAACTGACACCTTATCCCGTAGTTTCCAAAATGGGGTCGATTTTTGTGAGTTTCTACTGTAGGGGTGCATCAGGGGGCTTCAAATGGGACATATTGTCAAAAACAGTCCAGCAAAATCTGCCTTTCAAAAACCATATGGCGTTCCCTTCCTTCTACGCCCTGCCGTTTGGCCATACAGCAGTTTACGACCACATATGGGGTGTTTGTGCAAACAAGAGAATCAGGGCAATAAATATTGAGTTTTGTCTGGCTGTTAACCCTTGCTTTGTTACTGGAAAAATTGATTAAAATGTTAAATTTGCAAAACAATTGCTGTTTTCGGACCGTTTTTGTCTTTTGTTAATTACATTGTTGAACTGACAGGTTAGATTGTGTGCTATTTCTATAGAGCAGGTTGTTACGGACGCGACAATACCAAATATGACTACTTTTTAGGGGTTTTTGTTTTAGTTTTACATAATAAAGCATTTTTGAAAAAATTATTTTTAGTGTCTCCACATTCTGAAAGCCACAGTTTATTTTTTATTTTTTGGGCGACTGTCTTATGTAGGGGCTCATTTTTTATGGGATGAGGTGACGGTTAGATTGGCACTATTTGGGGGTAATATGTATTTTTGATCACTTGCTATTACACTTTTTGTGATGTAAGGTGACAAAAAATGGCTTTTTGACAACGTTTTTATTTAATTTTTTTACAGTTTTTACTTGAGGGGTTAGGTCATGTTATATTTTTATAGAGCAGATTTTTACGGACATGGAGATACCCAATATGTCTACTTTTAGGGATTTTTTTACATTTAACACTAAAAAGCATTTTTGAAACAAAAAATCATGTTTTAGTCTGAGAAGCAATGTTTTAGGTAGGGGCTCATTTTTTATGGATGAGATGGCGGTTTGATTCGTACTATTTTGGGAGGCATACGCTTTTTGATCACTTTGTATTACACTTTTAGTGATGTAAGGTGCCAAATAAATGGCTTATTTACACCATTTTTTTCTTTTTATGGCGTTCACCTAACGAGTTCAGTCATTTGATATTTTTATAGAGCAGATTTTTACGGACGTGCAATGTGCTGACACACCCCGCACAGCCTCCCGCCGCCCGCAACCACCCTCTCCTGCACCCCCGCAGCCATAATATGATTGGGGGCTGCAGGGGGTTAAAAATGAACACTTTGGGGGCATTAACTCTCTGATCCCCAGAGATCGCACAGAGCGCTGCAAACCGTGGGTCTGAATTGACCTGCAGTTTGCAGAGATCGCCGATATGGGGGTCACAGGACCCTCTGGGCATTGTAATCAAGGTACCTGCTGAATGATTTCAGCAGGTGTTTGTTCCGATCACTGCCGGCTGAGCAGCAGTGATCGAACTACTCATGACGCACCTGTACGCCATGGGTCCTTATGGACTGGAAACAATGACGCACCGATACGCCATGCGCCCTTAAGGGGTTAAAAGAGGGAAGGAGAGTCCTCATTACCACCCAGGAGTTCTGAATGTATAAATTATGTATCATAATTGTGTAGTCTCATGCTATAATGTACATAATGGGGATCATTTATCAAACTGGTGTAACGGAAAACTGAGTTTATTTGCCCATAGCAATGAATCAGATTCCTCCTTTCACTTTCCAAAGGAGTGGCCCAAATTGAAAGGTGGAATCTGATTGGTTGCTATGGGCAACTAAGCCATTTCCACTTCACACCAGTTTAATAAATAACGCCCAATATACTTATGACTTTGTTAAAGGTTTACTAAAAGTGGCATTCCCTTTAAACATTACTGCTCTATATACAGTTCTTCATTCAGACTAGATCTCTGATGACATCAGCAGTAGCCAGGAGCCCCGCCCCTTAGAATACTGAAGCTGTATGACATCACAATGCTGTGTCCAGGGTTCTATGTGTTGGGGTGCACTGGATTCTTTTGAGGGTTAGATGTTGGAGACGATGGATTCAAGAAGAATTGTTCTTGTTTTTCTTTTCTTTTTATATGTTATGTTTACGGAAAGCCCACAAAAACACCTGCAGGTAATGGCTATTATCACCGGGGGTTTATCTTACGGAATGGGGGCTGAATATTGTATTTATCCTTACATGATTACGAGTCCTAGAGGCAAATCTGGCTGGTATCTCTGTGGCTTGGAGATCAGGTTATAGGACAGTGGGCTGTGTGCGGCATTGTAGCTGAGCCCCATTTACTTGGATGGCGCTGAACTGCAAAACCGTACACAACCCCTGGAACAAGAGGGAGGATATTTCAGAAAGAAAGCTGTAAGGTTTCTAATCTGAAACCATGGCCTTAAATGATGACATCCACTAGTGGGCACTTACTAAATACTGATTTATTGTCATCTTCTGACGTTGCCTCTTGTCCTCGTTTTGGGGTTCAGCTTCCGCTATCATTGATTTCATGTCTTTATTTTTCTTCATTCTTTCATGGACAGTGACTTTCCCAGGATCAGGGAGTACAACCCCGGTCCGGACAGCGCTGGTGCAAATAACAGTGAGTAGTCAAGTCCTTCCTCTCCTATTTCTACTCTCATTATCCTCTAGGATCTAGAGATGTTGGACAATGTCTTGTAGAATATGTTCTCTATGATAAGAATTGATAACGAGCATCTTGTGTCTTTATTACCAGTCATGTACCGCGTTGTCCTGCCGCTTATGCGGATTTCTATTGCTTGCCGCCGTGATTACCATCTTTTGCTGGTGAGTTTACAATTTTCTTCTACTCTACAGATCACAATATTCTCTATACACTGTATTGTCTGACCTACAGGGAGCGCAGTAACTACTGCAGCCAAGTTATAATACAGGGGCAGGATCGGGCAGGGATGTAATCATGTAACTGCTGTCCACTCTTTCCCAGTCCTGTATTATGATGTGATAAAGAATATAGCACTATTGTATATCCTTCCTGCCTGTTATATACTGCACCTTTATAGCTCACCCCCTGTAGTGGGGGAGGGGGTCATGGGTATATTCTGATGGGGAACTGAAGATCATCATCTGTAGCGGCTAATGTCAGGACATTTCTCTGTCTCACAGTTACAAGTACATCAAGGCCTGGCGCCGGCGGGAACAGAAACAGGCAACTGATCTAGCGATGGTTCGAGTGGAGAAGCCAGGTAATCATTTCTATGTAATAACATATATAATGGGGGTCCAGGTAGAGCTTAGGGTTACCTCTCATATCTGCTGATCACACACATTGTGGGTCCTTCTATTACCCCATTATTCAGCATCATGTCTGCTGATGAGCTGCATCACTATATTACTGCATTGCTCATAATGTTAAAAGTATATATTCTGTTATATCTACTACCTGCTGATGGTTTCCTTTTCATTTTGTAGTTGTTCAAAAGCCTTTAGTGCAAATTAAGAAAAATAACATCAGACCAGCCATAGATAACATCAAGAAAGATAACATCAGACCAGTCATAGATAACATCAAGAAAGATAACATCAGACCAGCCATGAATGACATCAAGAAAGATAACATCAGACCAGCCATGAATAACATCAAGAAAGAAATGACAATTATTGAACAACTTAAAGCTGCCAAAAAAGAGGAGGAGAAAATAATGAAAATAACACCTAAAATAGAGGAGGAAAAAATCATGAAAAAACCATCCAAAACAGATCAGGAGAATATCACGAGACCATCCCGCCTGAAACGGTTCCATAAATGGATTCAAAAAGGACCCAGAAGAAGAACACCTGCTGCAGCTGCCGGTCCATGGACTAAATGGCGTTAATACCATCATGCCCATCAGTCCTAAAGCCTTGGAACACCATCAACAGTGGCCATATCTGTCTGTCTGTCTGTCCCTCTGTTTGTCTATCTGTATGTCCGTCTTTCCCCTGTCTGTCTGTCTATCTATCGTAGAATACATAGGCAGATGGAAGACACCTGAGGGGGTGTACATCTCATCCACACTTTTTAATGTAGGTGAGATGAAAAATCCAGGAAAGTTGGGTTTCCTTAGTAAATTTACTTTGCTGAGGTTTTTATAAATTTTATTTCCGGGCCTGAATTTTTTTTGGAATGGCAGGTAGGTTGGCAGTGGGACCTGCCATTCCCTCCCTCCAGGACTCCCCCCTTTCCCACCAATCAGCCCAGGTGATGCTGTTACTGGGGCATAAAACTGTTGACAACTGCAGTCAAGGTCTCAGTCTTGAAAGGCACAGTAGCCACAGTGGAACATCTGTGCTCTGAATACTGTTATGTGTGAACTGATCTCTATGTGATGTCGCTGTTTTGTTGCTGGACCAAATACAGCCAAGTTGTATTTTTAACCCCTGAAGCCTCTGAATTTTGTCATTTTGTTAACATGAGACCAACAAAGATTCCTTTGCAGTATGCTGCCCCCAGGGCTTATCGTGCACCAGGTTTTTGGGATGCCGATTGGTGGTGCAGCCTTATTAGTTTGCTGTGTCACGGCGCTCTTACCTGGATACCGTCGCTCCCCAGGGTTAGGCTCCATAGAAATAAATTGGAGAGTCGTAGTTTGTAGAGAATAAGCTGAGTCTAAACTTTGTAAAGTTTAACAGACAATACTTGATCTTTCTTTTGGTTCCAGCAGGTTTTGGGGTAAACTGGCAGCTGAACTTGGATATCTTGCTTTATCTTTCTCTGTTGTGCTAATCTCTGACTTCAGTCCGTGTTCTGGACTTTGTGTCAGTTCTGGGTTAGGGGCCAGTATTAGGTTAGGGGGTAGAGATGTCCCGAAAAATTCGGTCCGCCCCGATACATCATCATTGAGTAAACTTTGACTCTGTACCTCACAGTCAGCAGACACATTCCAGCCAATCAGTATACCCTCACTCCCAGACCCTCCCACCTCCTATCAAAAAGCAAGAACAGCATCCATCTTAGGTTCATTCTGAAGCTGCAGTGTTAGTTAGAGCAGGGAGAGTGCTGCTGCTGCCGAATTAATAGGGAAAGCGTTAGCTAGACAGTGTTCTGTGTCCACTCCAGTCCTCAAAGGCTCATCTCCTATAAGGACAGTGTCCTAACAGCGGTCCAAAAATCCCTTTTAGGGCTGGTACATCAGTCTGCTTTTATTTATTTTTTCTATATATATATATTGCAGTTTCCTGCCCTTGTGTGTTCCACAAAACGCCGAACGCACATGGCCAGTATTCTTGCTTTATGGATGTGGATGGGAAAACACATACGGTTTTGCAAATGTAGCCATAGGGTTAATTTTCAGTATTAGGCCTCATTCACACGAACCGTATGGCTTTTTCAGTATTTTGCGGTCCGTATTTTGCGGATCAGTGGTTCCGTTTTTTCTTCCGTTGTGTTTCTGTTTCGGTTCCGTTTTCCGTTCCGCTTTTCCGTATGGCATATACAGTATACAGTAATAACATAGAAAAAAATTGGGCTGGTCTTAACATTTTCACTAGATGGTTCCGCAAAAAACGGAACGGATACGGAAGACATACGGATGCACTTCCGTATGCTTTCCGTTTTTTTTGCGGACCCATTGACTTGAATGGAGCCACTGAACGTGATTTGTGGACAAGAATAGGACATGTTCTATATTTAAACGGAACGGAAAACGGAAACGGATGGCATACGGAGACACTTCAGTATTTTTTGCGGTCCCATTGAAGTGAATGGTTCAGTATACTGTCAGTATACTGAACTGAAAAACGGCCAGTATACGGTCCGCAAAATACTGTCGTGTGAATGAGGCCTTAGGGTTAGGGGTCAGTATGGCATTGTATTAGCATTAGGGGTCAATATTAGATCTAGAGACTAGTATTAGACTTAGGGTTTGGGGGTCAGTATTAGGGTTAAGGGTCAGGGGCCAGTTCGGCCACACACCCGCTCTAACTGCCCCCCAAAACACATAGGAGTGCCCTACATCCACATCAAAGCTGCTGTCGAACCTGAAATCAAACAAAAGAAGAATTAACACTAAAGCAAACATTGCCCGCATCATATCTATAAAAAAAAACTGTCTAACATAAGACCGAAACCTCGCCGATTCCCAACGCCCAATCTTCCGAATTACCTCCTCACTGACTCCCAATCTGGCCACCTCCGTCACTGCTCCTATCCTGAACGGGTGCCCAGAATACCCTGTTCCTCGACTCCAATTTCTTGAACACCGCCAAAAATTGAAAACGGGACAAAACGAACCGTCCTCATGCCGGAGAAAAGGCAACGTATCCCTACCTAATCCCACACTATCACCCTCCACACACCGGACTGGGCACATAAAACAACCAGGAACTGCAAACAACGTAAACTGGCAACCCCTACCTTCCTGATCCGTTTCGACTTCCGAATCTGAACCACAACCCTGTCCAAATATAAGTCCACATCATCACACTTCAAACCCCCGCTCTACTGACACTGACACTCACCAACTCCCCTAATCTAAAAGCCCCAAAAATGCTAATGCAAATGCCGTCCTAAATAAACCCACTTCCCACTCCGAACTAAAAACAACGCCCAACTTTTCTCTTTTCTTATCTCCAAAAGAAACTTAAAAGCAACCCGCCTCCCCTAGTAACATAGTAACATAGTAACATAGTAACATAGTATATAAGGCCGAAAAAAGACATTTGTCCATCCAGTTCGACCTGTTTCCTGCAAGTTGATCCAGAGGAAGGCAAAAAAAACCCTGTGAGGTAGAGCCAATTTTCCCCACTTAAGGGGAAAAAATTCCTTCCCGACTCCAATCAGGCAGTCAGAATAACTCCCTGGATCAACGACCCATCTTTAGTAGTGTAAGAGGGCGCAAGGTTCCGTCATCGACGGAAGGTACGTGTCACCGAGGTTCCTGGCCTCGGTGAGATAAGAGCCGGATTTTTTGTGTCAGCAGCAGCTAGTGCTGCTTGACACATTGATATTTAGTATGGCTGCAAAGCCGATCCGGGCCGGCTCTTATTGGGAATAGTCAAGTGCTGGGTGGGAGACTATTCCCCACGGTCCAGGCCGGACTTTTCCGGGCCTTTAAAGGCAGCCACCTCACAGGTGGGAGGTGATTATCCTGGAAGCTGCTGGTGTGGCTGTGGAGCTCTCAGGGCTGAGAGCAAGAGTCTGCAAACAGGCGTGCAGTCTACCTGGAAGCCGCTGGTGGAAACTTTGCGTGGCCGACCTAACTGCCCGGTGTGAACTAACACCGACCACTCAGGTGACCTTGCTGTGGGACTTATGTTTTTGCCGGGTGTTTTGCCTTGTGTGAACAAGCACTAAAGACTGTTTCTGTTTTTGCCTTGTGTGAACAAGCACTAAAGACTGTTTCTGTTTTGCCGAGTGTGAATAAAACACTTCTGCTTTACCCAGAGAACTGTGTACCTTGCTCTCTATACTGCGTCCGCAAGCCTGTCTACCAGAGCAATTCCCCACATTTGGTGTCGGATGCGGGCATGCGCAGTGAGGCTGGCGTGAACGCCGAAAGTTTTTGTTTTTGCTGTGTTGGACTGCATGTCATATATCAGGCCTGCAACTTTTGTGGTTTCTGGCAACATGGAGGCTGCTGTGAAAGCTCTCATGGAGGCTAACGTGCAGCAGAGGGAGACCAATCAGCTACTTTTACAGCAGCAACAGGCTAATGAGCTACAACAAAAAAGACATGAGGAGGCTAATGAGCTACAGCAAAAAGACATGAGGAGGCTATGTGTGCACAGCAGCAGACGAACAATCTCCTAGTGCAGCAGCTGATAGCCTTGCAGGAGTCGGTGCGAACGTCCCAGCCAGGAGTTGCAACCACAACAGCCCCGACTGTGTCTAACGCCAGGGACAAAGTCCGATCTGCCCTCAGGAAAATGGGTCCAGAAGACGATATAGAGGCATTCCTGATGGTGTTTGAAAGAACCGCCGAGCAAGAGAGGCTGCCATTGGAGCAATGGGCTGAGGTGGTGGCGCCTTTTCTGGTGGGGGATGCACAAAAGGCCTATTTTGACCTCAGCTGTGAGGAGGCAAAGGACTATGAGAGGCTAAAAGGTGAGGTGTTGGCCAGGTTGGGAGTAAACACCTATGTGCGAGCGCACAGAGTGTGTCAGTGGGTGTTTTCCGAGTCCCGACCCGTCCGGTCACAAGCCTATGACTTACTTCACCTAGTAAAAAAATGGCTCCAGCCTGAACTGTTGAGCCCTTCTCAGATGGTTGAAAGGGTCGTGGTCGACAGGTTTGTGCGCACTCTCCCGAGAGCCATACAGCGCTGGGTGGGACAAGGCGATCCAGGCAACCTGGAACAACTGGTTAGCCTGGTGGAGAGGTATATGGCCACTCAGGATTTGTTGAAGGACTCTGCTGTACTACCGAAGTCACGTCAGCCCCAGTTGCCAACCCGGGATCCTGGAAAAGGGATCCTACCTCATAAGGAGGGGAGTGTATCTCCAGTCCGTGGGAGGAATACCCTGGGGAGGAGGGAGGCTGCGGGGGTCAGGTGTTGGCATTGTCAGGACTGGGGACATGTGGCCGCCAACTGCCCTAGGGCATCTGAACCCATGGACTGCGGGTTCGCCGCCGGTCCTCTCTTTTGCCCAACCAGTGTATATAGCTGACCCCTGCTGGCCGCGGACACCCCTCCGATGTGTGACATCATGGTTAATGGACACTCCGTGCAGGCCCTGCTGGACTCTGGGAGCCTGGTAACTCTGGTCCATGAGTCGTTGGTAACAGAAAAACTCCCAGAAGGGCGAACCCTTACCATTGTCTGTATACATGGGGATCGCCGGAGTATCCCACTACTAAGGTTACCCTGACGGTGGGTGGGAAAGAGGTGCCACATGTCGTGGAGTGGGGAGGCGGCTCCCTTATGCCGCAATATTGGGGAGGGACTTTCCCTGTTCTGGTCTTTGTGGAGGAACGGGTTGCCTACTTGTGGGGAAGAAAAATGTCCGGGTCCCGAACCTGAGGACCCCGAAGCAGAGACACCAGCAGTAGGGGTGACCACTACTCCGTGATAGAGGGGGAGACAACCCCACTAAGTGTAATGGTGGGAGACGTGGAGGGCTTGCCACCGGGACCGGAATTGGCAGACCTCAACGCCTCCGGAGAAAATTTTGGGACCGCACAACACCGGGACCAAACCCTAGCCAGGGCCTGGGAGAACGTTGTGGTAATTGATGGTAAACCCCAAAACCTGGGGCGGAGTTAATGCTTCCCCGCTTTGTTGTTCACCAGGAAATGTTGTATCGGGTGAACCAAACCGGGTGAGAATATTGAACAGTTGGTGGTGCCCACGGCGCATCGCAAGCTCGTTATGGAGCTTGCCCACCAACATGTTCTTGGGGGACACTTGGGATGGCAGAAAACCCAGGACCGCATACTGCAGCGGTTTTATTGGCCCAGTGTTTTCAAAGAGGTAGAAAATTATTGTAAGTCCTGTCCAACCTGTCAGGTAAATAGCCCCCAGCCACATTTCCGTAGTCCTCTGGTACCTCTACCAATCATAGAGGTACCGCTTGAGCGAATCGCTATGGATCTAATAGGGCCCATACCGAAGTCCGCTAGGGGCCACCAACACATTCTGGTCGTTCTCGATCACGCCACTCGGTATCCGGAGGCGGTGCCCTGCGACATACATCAGCTAAGCTCATAGCTAAGGAGTTAATGGAAATGTTTTCCCGGGTGGGCCTGCCTAAGGAGGTTCTGACAGACCAAGGGACCCCTTTTATGTCCAAGGTTATGAGGGAACTGTGTAAATTGCTGCGTATAAAACAGTTGCGGACGTTCGCTTACCATCCGCAAACGGATGGTCTCGCCGAAAGGTTTAACCAAACGTTAAAAAATATGTTAAAAAGGGTGGTGTCTAGAGATGGGAAGGACTGGGACCTGCTTCTGCCCTATCTCATGTTCGCAGTGCGAGAGGTGCCCCAGGCCTCTACTGGGTTCTCGCCCTTCGAACTGCTTTATGGCAGACACCCTCGGGGCCTGTTAGACATTGCCAAGGAAGCGTGGGAACAACAACCCGTCCCCCACAAAAGTGTCATTGAGTATGTCACCCAGATGCAGGAACGGATGGAAAGGGTGTTGCCGCTGGTCCGGGAGCATATGGAGGCAGCGCAACAAGCTCAGAGTAGGGTGTATAATCGTCAGGCTCGGGTACGGGATTTCAATCCGGGAGATCGGGTTTTGGTTCTGGTACCTACCCTTGACAGCAAGTTCCTAGCTAGGTGGCAGGGGCCCTATGAGGTGATCGAGAAGGTAGGGGAAGTAATTACAAAGTACACCAGCCAGGCGGCGCAAGCCGGAGCAGGTGTACCATGTGAATTTACTAAAGCCGTGGAAAGATAGGGACTCGTCTCGACAACAGCCCCCGTCCAGGGCTTCTAGGTGAAAAGGGTCCAGCCCCACAGTTTGAGGCCTGTGACGCAGTAACCACGGTAAAAATTGCAGACAGCCTGTCTTCCAAACAAGTTCAGGAGGTAAGGGAGTTCATCAGTCGGAACACGGATGTGTTCTCGACCTCCTGGCCGCACTTCCCTCATCCAACATGATATCGCCACGGAGCCTCAGGCCAAGATCCGGTTAAAACCATACCGGGTACCCGAGGCTCGGCGACGGGCCATCGCGGAGGAAGTGCAATTAATGTTGAAGCTTGATGTCATTGAGGAGTCGAAAAGTGAATGGGCAAGTCCCATAGTCCTAATACCCAAGCCAGATGGGACGTTACGGTTCTGCAACGATTTTCGCAAGTTAAATGAAGTGTCCAAGTTTGATGCGTATCCCATGCCCCGGGTAGACGAGCTTGTTGAGAATTTAGGGCAAGCCCGTTATTTTTCTGTGCTAGACCTCACTAAAGGGTACTGGCAGGTACCCTTAACGGAGTCGGCCAAGGAAAAACTGCTTTTGTTACCCACAGGGCCTGTATCATTACAAGGTATTACCCTTTGGCCTGCATGGCGCCCTGCCACTTTCCAAAGGTTAATGGACATTGTGCTGCGACCTCATCGCCGGTACGCCTCGGCCTACTTAGATGATGTAGTCATCCACAGCACCGACTGGGAAAGCCATTTGCCCAAAGTACAGGCGGTAGTGGATGCCCTTAGAAAAGCTGGACTAACCGCTAATCCAAAAAGTGTGCCATTGGGTTAGAAGAGACCAAGTATCTGGGGTATGTCATTGGGCGGGGAGTCATCAAACCTCAGGTAAATAAGATAGAGGCAATACGTAATTGGCCCCGACCGGTCACCACCAGGCAGGTAAAATCGTTCCTGGGGATTGTAGGGTACTACATGAGGTTTGTGCCCCACTTTGCCACGATAGCAGCACCATTGACAGACCTGTTGAAGGGACGGAAGTCCGGAAAGGTTCACTGGAGTGAGAAGGCAGAAGAGGCTTTCTCTGCATTGAAGTCGGCCCTGTGTGGGTCCCCGGTTTTG
>JAKVIS010004249.1:0-14469 GCA_033119425.1 Bufotes viridis | reverse complement strand
ACTAGGTAGTAGGTAGCAGGAAAAAATTTCAAATGGGGTAGAATTGGGAAAAAACGCAATTCTAATAAAGGTAAAATTACTTGGGGTAAAAATGTGGTAAAAATCGACCTGTTATCTTCATTCTCCAGGTCAGTACAGTTACAACGATACCACACTTGTATAATTTTTCTTGCGTTTTAATACTGAAAAAATGAAAACCTTGAGGAAAAAATATCTTTTTATAACCATATTCTAATTTTTATAACCATATTCTTGTATGAAGGCTAATTTTGTGCGGGACGATCTGTTCTTTTCAGTGATACCAATTTGAAGTGTGCGCAACTTTTTGATCACTTTTATTAAGAAAATTATTGGGTAGTTCAAGTGACAAAAATGGCAAATTGTCTGTTTTATTTCTTTTCCGTTACGCCATTTGCCGTATGCCATTAATATTGTTATATTTTAATTGTATGGGCATTTTCGCACGTGGCGATGCCCATGATGTTTATTTTTTTATTGTTTAAGTATTTTTATTTTAAGGAAAAGGGGTGATTTGAACTTTTATGTTTTAATTTTTTTATATTTGTAAAACCTTTTAAAAATAATTTTTAAGTCACCTTGGGTGACAATAACTGGCAATCATTAGATTGCCCATTGTGTTCATTGATGGCTATATAGCCATCATTGAAGACTTCATTTGCACTATACTAATATAAGGCTGCCACCTAGTGGCCTGTATTGGTATAGTCTTCTAATAAGCTCCGAAGCCTACTTGAGGCTTCGGGCTAATTCATAGATATCACAGGTTCCCTGATCTCAGTCGGGAACACTGTTACTGGAGCGGAAGTGCACGACTTCAGCTTCCAGACTGATCAGATGCCTTGGTCACATTTGACCACGGCATCTAAAGAGTAAAATGTATGCGATCAGCCTTATGGCTGATCGCATACATGTGCTGTGGGTCTCTGCTATTTAAAATGAGAACAGAGCCTCTAGGAGCAGGACCAACACCACCCCCCTCCCTCCTAGAGGCTAATTTGCATATCATAAAGTTAAAATGTGTGCAGTAACCGGGGCATCCATAAGCATAAAAATAGTACAGTTAGGTCTCTGTTGGACATTTAGCACATAGCTAATGTCAGACAGTTTAATAGGGTCAATTCTGGTGACAGAAACCCTTTAATGAAGGTGCAATCTTGTCCATTCTGGGTTTGTGTGTTGGCAATCCATCCTTTTATCCCATACGGAGGTGTACACCGTGCAATGGATGATTTTAAGAACCTCATTGAGAAGGATCTTTGACGGGGTGCGTGGCCAACGCCGAACTGCTAAGACGCATCTCAGAGAGCTCTATGAACTAACCTGCCAATCCTTGGCCAATCGGCGGCCCAAAACACCTGCTGACCCTTTAAAGTGCCCTCTACTGTGTTCCTGAGAGACACTGGACTTCGAGAGCCGAATCTCCGCCTGTTTGGACCCGAATCCAGACCGCTTCACCTCGCGGCCTACTCCCGCCTGTAGTCACGCACTGCCGCTGCCTGCTACCAGTTGCTGGGGCCTATCGCACCCAGACACAGCGGAGGAACGGACTGCATACCGGGTTACATACCGTCGGAACATCACTCACGATAGCAGCTGGCGAGTCCCGAGTCCCGGTCACCTGCGGCCTACAGCGAGCGCCCCTACAGGAACGCGCTGCGGCCTGCCAACACTCCTGCCCGGTACGAGTCACTCTGTCATCCTCCTGGCAGACTCCCAGAGGACCGCTGCGCAGATAACGAGCATTTCCACGATCCGGGCTCATAAGCTTCACCCACCCTGCATAATCGTGAGTACTGCAGGTCCCGGTCCAATATCCCGGGTTGGATCCGCGATTTGGGCAAGCCATTGTACATCAAGCCGCCACTAGCGCTGGGTAACTACGTCCTTCACAACCCTTACCTCAGCTTTCCCCAGCCATACTTACCTCACCAGGTATTCACCAAACTATCAGAGCATAGCTCTAATTTTTCTGGACTGAACTCTGTCATCGGTCTGCAAACGACACGCCTGCAACTTATCTGCGCTCCTGTAATGGACTCTGTGCCATAATTTTTCTTTATCTGTGTCACCACCGATAGACTTTAATGTGTTAATTTTTCGAGCTTAGCTGGCCCAACCTTTCTTAAGCACTCTTGCAGCATGGTCAAAATAGGAAATCCTGTCACCAGAGCACACTGTCACCGCATCATAAAATACCAGCTACAAAGGGGTGAGATGGATAAATATATGAAGAAAAAGAATCCTACATCTGAAACTGACTACCTCTAAAGACGCCCTCCTAGCAGCTCACCCAGACACCGGAGCGGAGTCTGATAGTGAGAATGAGCTGGCCTCTCAACGTGACACATTACCAGCTTCCGCTCCTTCCTACAAAAGTCTTTAGAGGACGCCTTAGCTAAAGCCCTGGACCCCATTTCTAAAGATCTACAAGCTATAAAACACGATATTAAACATCTGGGCACCAGGGTGGAACAACCAGAAGCTACCCAAGCCTCTCTCTGTAATTACACCACTGCTCTGACCTCCAGCTTCACTTCTTGCCAGAATTACCTCAATGTGGCATTTGGATGCTCTGGAGGACCAAGAGAATAGAGGTCGCAGAAACAACCTCCGTTTAAGAGGTCTCCCAGAATCTGTTGAAAACTCTGCTCTTCTTTTAACTGTCACTGACATCTTCCGCAACATCCTTGGAGACTCCTACCCAGGGAAATTGTCATTGAACGTGTTCATAGGGCTTCTGAGGCGCAAACCCAAAGACTCTCAACCACCCAGAGATGTCATTTGTCGACTGCTGAACTTTACTGTTAAGGAAGACATTCTGCGTCTTTCCAGATCATCCCCACAAACCACCTTTGAAGACGTACAGATACATATCTACCAGGACTTATCGCCGCAAACGTTACTAAAAGAAGAACCCTCAGGCCTTTGACCGCGGTCCTCCGCTCCAAAGGGATACAGTACAACTGGCAATTCCCATTCGGATTGGCTTTCATGTCTGGAGGGAGGAGGTTCCTGGTCCGCACTACTGCAGATCTCCCTGGAGTATACAATGCACTGGGACTCCCAGACCTACAAATTCCGGACTGGGCAGTGGTTAAGGACCTGACACTCATCCGCAGATCCCGGCTCCCACGCCCTGGGAAGAAGTAACGTCCGGACGAACCCCAAAGTCCAGGAGAAAATCCGGCAAATTGACCCCGAAGCATTATACCGGAGGACACTTGAGATGAGAGAGGTTCTCACACCCTCATCTCTTATTCTTTCCTCCAGGCCTCACGAGGCCGCTCACATAAGTGGACTTTTAAATGTCGCTCCCAATTTACAGTTAGGATGTCTCACTCTCTCGCCTCTCATCTCTCCTGTTCTTTCCTTCCTTCCTCTCCTTCATTATCAACCTATCATCCTAAACTGCCCCGTCTATAGCTCATCCCTCCCCACTCTTCCCCTACTCCTGGCAGCACCTGCCCTCCTGTCTTACTACTGTTCCTCATCTTCTCCCCCATTGCCTCTACTCTCTCTACAGTTGTTCTGGTTGCCCTGCAGTTATCCTCTGCCTACTCTCCTGTATCCATGTGTTTGCTCACTTATAGGTTGGGCCCTAGGGCCGTAGTTAATATTCCCGCCATACCTAGTTATAGCCTCTGCTCTATTACTGTTTTTAATAACGGTTTTATTGTTTAGTTTATATTTTAGGTACCCTTTACTGCGAAGTACACGTACTTCAGTGTGCTCAAGTACAAGTTTTGTTTACATTGTGTGTCTACATGCCGTGTTTTCTTTTGGTGATACCTGTGATTAACTGTCTTTGTTCCTTCCCTCCGTCTCCGCTTTTCCTTCCCCTCTCCCCCCTCAAGACTCTGCTCCAACCTCCCTTGCCAAGAACCTTGTACGAAACCGATCCTGCTATTCATACGCCGATATGGCAAGTATTAAAATTGTTACATATAATGTACATGGGCTCAACTCCCTCCTCAAAGAGATCGCAAGTGCTAGGTCTTCTTAAGAGGCATAGGCGGACATCTGTCTTCTCCAGGAGACGATTTTCAAAACAGAAAATCCCGATTATCAAACATATGTATTATACCCAATGGTTTCACTCAGGTACTGATTCCAAAGCCTCTAAAGGGGTGAGCATAGGCCTGAGTCGACATGTTAACTTTACACTGATCGACATATGTACTGACCAAGAAGGACGATTTGTTTTCCTTAAGGGGCGCATTGGCACTACAACGTTCACCATAGGGAACGTTTATGCACCCAACATTGAACAAATCCCTTGGCTTAGGACTGCTCTGAAGAAACTCTCGTCCTTTTCGGAAGGTACCTTAATACTAGGAGGCGACTTAAATGTAGCGTTAAACCCTATCATCGACACCTCCACGGGCCGTTCGTCCATCCGTTTTTAAATCTCTGGCGAAACTGTCACGTTCGCTTCAATCCTTACAACTAACAGATATATGGAGAACACTACATCCATCTGTCAAAGACTATACGTTCTATTCAATTCCACATAACTCATATAGTAGGATTGATTATCTGTTCCTTCCGGCCGCACACATACAGAACTGTCAATCGGCTTCAATCTTATCACAAGTTCTCTCAGACCACTCCTTGGTAGAAGTGGTTTATGAGCTGCCTCACACGCCACCGCCTTTTAGGTGCTGGCGTTTAGATGATCTGCTCTTAAAATCCCCACAAAATGTTAAGAGAATCAACTCAAGTTTATCTGAGTTTTTTGCTCAGAACGACAACGAGGAGGTCTCTATGCAGACGCTCTGGGAAGCGCATAAATCATACGTCAGGGCGAACTTATCTCTCTCTCTGCCTATGCTTCGCAAAATCAGGTCACAAAAATTGTCCGACCTGCAATCTAAAATTTCTCGATTAGAGAGTCTGCATAAGAGATCCTTTTAGCTTCTCATTTAGACGAACTGACTAACTTACGTAGCGAGCTTAAGAACCTGCTTAACCTGTCCTCAGCTAAAACCTATTTATCAGCTCAATTTAAACATTACGCACATGGAGACAAACCCACCAGGTTTATGTTAGCCCAAATCAAACAGAGGAAAGCTAGGTCCTTTATAACTAATCTTAAAGGCTCAAATGGCGCAATTTACCATAAAACAAATGATATAGCCCGTGAATTCAGCGCGTTTTATAAAGAACTGTACAACCTAGGTTCCTCACCAACCACCTCAGATAAGCCGAGATCTGAATTGATTTCGAATTCTTGGCTTCTCTAAGTCTCCCGCAAATATCTCCTGCGCAATCCCATAAACTGTGCTCTCAAATATCGCCGACTGAGATTAAGGAGGCCATTATATCCTCCCCAAGAACAAAAGCCCTAGGCCCCGACGGCTTAACTGCACATTATTACATTTCATGTCTGGACACACTGTCGCCCTATCTAGTTAGACTTTATAATTCCGCCTTGGCAGGAACCCTTTCCACGAGCAAACCCTGATGGCCCAAATTACGGTAATACATAAAGAGGGCAAAGACCCTAGTCTATGTGGCAATTACCGCCCTATATCGCTCCTAAACTTTGACCTTAAAACCTTTGCTAAAATCATCGCCCGTAGACTTCAGGACCTCCTTCCATCACTAATCGCGCCTGATCAAGTTGGTTTTGTGATGGGCAGGGAAGGAAAGATAATATTTATAGAGTTCTACAATTGATCTCTCATGCTCAGCACTCAAAGATCCCTCTTCTGCTTCTCAGCACCGACGCCGAGAAGGCGTTCGATAGGGTGGACTGGGGTTACCTGAGAGCTTCTCTGCTCGCTTCGATATTCCCGCCCTTTCGTACGAAGCCATATTCACTATGTATGAACGCCCTACAGCCAGAGTTCTGATCAACGAGTACTGTCACCAGTGTTCCCTATCTCGAACGGTACCAGACAAGGGTGTCCTCTATCTCCTTTACTTTTTGTATTGACGATGGAAACACTCCTACAGAGGCTGAGACAAGAACCTGACATTTCGGGGATATCTTGTGGAGGCAGGGAACACAAGGTGGCAGCATACGCCGACGATCTGTTGCTCTTAACTTCCAATCCGACCACAGCCTTACCGACCATTGCAGATATTTTTGATGCTTTTGGCGCCATTTCAAACTTTAAAGTTAACATGAGCAAGTCTCAAGCTCTCAATATATCCCTATCTACCCCGGTAGCCTCTCGCCTGGCGATAGACTCTCCTTTTGATTGACGCAACCTCATATTAAATTTCTTGGCATAAAAATTTCCCTAACACTCAGGCTCTTTATAAAAATAATTTTACACCTCTACTAAAGGATATCTCTAAAATTCTTGAGAATTGGCCCACACCCTTTATTTCTTGGTTTGGGCGGAAAAACATTGCAAAATGTCTTATATGGCCCAAGGTAACTTACTTGTTACAGGCCCTTCCAATCCATATCCCTGGGAGTTTTTATATCCAACTGAACAGGATTTTATCTAGATACATCTGGAACGGTAAAACCTAGAATAAAATACTCGACTCTCCAACTTCCTCGGAAATACGGTGGAATCGACATACCGGCACCTCGTCTCTTTGCTCAGGCGGTCCACTTAAACCGAATCCTTGATTGGATACGGAAACCTACCCATAAACTATGGATTTCCATAGAGGAAGATATCCTCCAATACCCGCTGAGACACCTTGTCTTTTTCTCCTCTCACAACCTCCACAAAATTTAAGTCCCTTAATGCGCTTATAACCGAAACCTGCGCAGTATGGAACGACGCTAACGTGCGCACTAGATATGCCCCATACCCTTCCCCTCTGCTACAAATTAGAGATCTGCTTTACACCTCAGATCCCATTTCTAACGCCTCTATCCCCAAAGACTTACGGTCTAACAGTGCCTCAGTAGATTCCATCATCAGAGATGGTGTAATACCCTCTAAGGAAGCCTTATCTGACTTGCTAGAATGCTCTCTATTGCCTCCCTGATCTATAACAAAATTATATGCGCACTTAAAATACTGATCAAAAAATTGACCCTCAGCGTGCCTTGACTCCCTTTGAAACTTCCTTAGCTCAAACTAAACCTCCTAAGAAAGTGATTTCGAACTACTGCAAATTGCTGTCCACTCCTTTGTCACCCATTGAGCATTCTTTCATTAAAGCATGGGAGAAGGATCTCTCCAGGAAATTTACGGAATCGAAATCCGCTCCCTCCTTGAGATCCCAAAGCGGACATCGCTGCTGTGTGAGAATGCAGGAAAGTGGTTATAAGATTTTGACTAGGTGGCATCTGACCCCAGTGCTCTTGCATAAATATAACTCGAGTTATAACCCTGCCTGTTGGAGATGTGGTCAGCAACTAGGCACTTACTATCATTTATGGTGGACTTGCCTGCGTATAGTGCCATACTGGGCAAATATCATAACTCAAATCAACACTGTAGCTAAAACGCACTTGCCTACAACCCCCGAGATCTGTCTGTTTCACTTGCTTCCAGACAAACTCTCAAAATCCACAACGAGACTATTGAGACATCTCCTAGCCGCAGCACGTATATTGATACCCACGCTGTGGAAAGCAACACACCCACCTCCATACACTCTATGGTTAGATAAAGTAGACTCGTTATATCGCTTAGAAGAACTTGCCAGTTGGGAATCGAAAACGCACAACATCTTCAGCCAGGTTTGGGCCCCTTGGACATCTTTTCGCCATTTTTCTACGTAATCGTGACCTACGCAATTATGACCTACATTTGACACAGGTTCTGGCCTAACCCCCCACCCTTCCCTCCCCCCCTACTGTTTCTGTCCTCCCTGCTGATTGCATACCCTTCTGTCATTAAATGATAAGCTTTGTTGTTGGAGGTCTGTTCCAATTGCTTTCCATATGCATGCGACTCACTGATGACGTACTGTTAATCTATTGATTATTTTCTATATGACCCCATGTTGGCTTCCTCTGACACCATGTGATGTGTGTATTTTACAATACTATTTGGAATTGGTCTTTATTTAAAAATTAATAAAAAGAAATTTGAAAAGGAAAAAAAAGAGAGAAGGATCTTTGACATCTGAATAGTCAATCCTCTGGGCATGTCAGTAATACTACATGTTCAGAACATACAGCAATTTTAAAAGGAAAAGAAAATAGAGTCCGTAGAAAATCTATTACTAAACGAGATAAACAAGGCGGCAAACCATAATCAGGTGGTTATAGGGGACTTCAACTACCCAGATATAGACTGGGAAACTGAAACCTGTACATCCCATAAAGGAAACAGGTTCTTGGCAATAGCCAAAGACAATTACCTTTCCCAAATGGTTCAGGACCCAACTAGAGGGACGGCCATACTGGACTTAGTATTAACCAATAGACCTGATAGAACAACAGACGTGCAGGTCGGGGGACACCTGGGAAATAGTGACCATAAAGTAATAACCTTCCAATTATCCTTCAAACGAGAGTTTCTACAGGGAGGAACAAGAATACCGGACTTCAAAAAAGCAAAATTTAGCCAACTAAGAGAGGCCATAGGCTCCAATTAACTGGGACATAGTCCTCAAAAATAAAAATACAACCACAAATGGGAGATTTTTAAAAGCATTGTAACATCAAATTGTGATCGATGCATACCTTATAGAAATAAAAGGCTAAGAAATAAGAAGAAACCAATGTGGATAAATAGAACCGTAAAAAGCAATAAATGACAAAAAGAAAGCATATAAATCACTAAAACAGGAGGGGAGCCAGGAAGCACTGATAAACTATAAGGAAAAAAATAGAATATGTAAAAACTAATAAAACTGCCAAACTAGAGACCGAGAGATTAATTGCCAAAGAGAGCAAAACTAACCCTAAAATGTTTTTCAATTATATAAATGGTAAAAATATAAACCTGAAGGAGTCGGCCCTCTACATAGCAATGAGGGGGAGTTGCAGAAAGCGATGAGGATAAAGCCAAGCTATTAAATATTTTCTTCACCACTGTTTTCACTGAGGAAAATAAACTGTCAGATGAAATGCAAAATGTAAAAGTAAATTCCCTTTAAAAGTGCCCTGTCTGACCCAGGAAGAAGTACAGCAGCTACTTAAAAAGATTAAAATAGACAAATCGCCAGGACCGGATGGCATACACCCCGTATCCTAAGGGAATTAAGTGATGTCCTAGCCAGACCCTTATTTTTGATATTCACGGACTCCATACTGACAGGGAATGTTCCACCAGACTGGCGTATAGCAAATGTGGTGCCAATATTCAAAAAGGGTCCAAAAACAGAGCCTGGAAATTATAGGCCGGTAAGTTTAACATCTGTTGTGGGTAAACTGTTTGAAGGTTTTGTAAGAGATGCTATCTTGGAGTATCTCAATGAAAATAAGCAAATTACACCATATCAGCATGGCTTCATGAGGGATCGGTCATGTCAAACTAATTTAATCAGTTTCTATGAGGAGGTAAGTTCTAGACTTGACAGCGGCGAATCAATGGATGTCGTATATCTGGACTTCTCCAAAGCATTTGACACTGTACCACATAAAAGGTTAGTATATAAAATGAGAACACTTGGACTAGGAGAAAATATCTGTATGTGGGTAAGTAACTGGCTCAGTAATAGAAAACAGAGGGTGGTTATTAACGGTACACACTCAGATTGGGTCACGGTCACTAGTGGGGTACCTCAGGGTTCAGTATTGGGCCCTATTCTCTTCAATATATTTTATTAATGATCTTGTAGAAGGCTTGCACAGTAATATATCAATTTTTGCAGATGACACTAAACTGTGTAAAGTAATTAACACTAAAGAGGACAGTTTTCTGCTACAGAGGGATCTGGATAGATTGGGGGCTTGGGCAGAGAAATGGCAGATGAGGTTTAACACTGACAAATGTAAAGTTATGCACATGGGAAGGAATAATGCAAGTCACCCGTACATACTAAATGGTAAAACACTCAGTAACACTGACATGGAAAAGGATCTAGGAATTTTAATAAATAACAAACTAAGCTGTAAAAACCAGTGTCAGGCAGCTGCTGCTAAGGCCAATAAGATAATGGGTTGCATCAAAAGGGCATAGATGCCCGTGATGAAAATATAGTCTTACCACTTTATAAATCACTAGTCAGACCACACATGGAGTACTGTGTACAGTTCTGGGCTCCCGTGAACAAGGCAGACATAGCAGAGCTAGAGAGGGTTCAGAGGAGGGCAACCAAAGTAATAACTGGAATGAGGCAACTACAGTACCCTGAAAGGGTATCAAAATTAGGGTTATTCACTCTAGAAAAAAAGACGACTGAGGGGAGATCTAATAACTATGTATAAATATATCAGGGGTCAGTACAAAGATCTCTCCCATCATCTATTTATCCCCAGGACTGTGACTGTGACGAGGGGACATCCTCTGCGTCTGAGGAAAGAAGGTTTGTACACAAACATAGAAAAGGGTTCTTCACGGTAAGAGCAGTAAGACTATGGAACTCTCTGCCTGAGGAGGTGGTGATGGTGAGTACAATAAAGGAATTCAAGAGGGGCCTGGATGTATTTCTGGAGCGTAATAATATTTCAGGCTATAGCTACTAAAGATGGGTCGTTGATCCAGGGAGTTATTCTGACTGCCTGATTGGAGTCGGGAAGGAATTTTTTCCCCTTAAGTGGGGAAAATTGGCTCTACCTCACAGGGGTTTTTTGCCTTCCTCTGGATCAACTTGCAGGAAACAGGTCGAACTGGATGGACAAATGTCTTTTTCGGCCTTATATACTATGTTACTATGTTACTATGTTACTAGATAAAGGTGGCCCAGTAGTTGTCCTTGACAGATAGCTATATGAAAAAGGAGTTTATTAAAGCAGGTTACACTTTGACTAGTGTAAAAATGAAAACCAGTGATCATATAATCTACAATGACAAACGCTCTCTAACAAAGCTAGAACGAGCCCTGTACTCACATGGATCCAGAGATCTCCCCATTCATTGTTCTGCTGGATTTATATCAAGCCTCGTAGCTCAAGGGGGAGAACCTTTTCTGCTGCAGATAAGGGGCTGTGTCTATGCTTTCCTATCACAACTCAGTAGGGAACTGACCAGTTGCATAAGAAAAAGCAAACAGCGGGGGCGCTATACAGATACATTCTATTGAGTAATTCAGTGGCTATGCTAAATTTTTAATCACGATCAATTACAAAAGTATTCAGATCCAAGTGCTGGTTTGAAAACTGTAGAATATTTTTAATTGGGACAACCCCTTTAATTATTGAATGACTCACAGGTATGAAAAAGATTAGATGGGGATCCTACAGATGTTTTTTTCTGTTAAGTACAAACATCTTTTGGAGGAAGTCATGCAAATTTTTACTCTGCAAGAGAACATGATTTCTCAAGCCCCACTCATTCCTGTTTCCCATGATCTGCCCAAGGTTCACAAAGAAACCTTTTCGTCCCCTATAGACTAATCTATAGACTATAGACTTTAAGTATGGGTCCACTAATGGTAAATTTGGGTAATTGGTTAAACACTATCTTACAGAACATGGTGCAACGTCTTCCTGGTTGCTTCAAGTATATTCCAGATCTGCAATAGATGTCGTATTTCTTGACTTCTCCAAAGCCTTTCACACTGTACCACATAAAAGGTTAGTATATAACATAAGGATACTCGGACTGGGAAATGTCTGTATGTGGGTAAGTAATTGGCTCAGTAATTGAAACAGAGGGTGGTAATTAATGGTACACACTCAGATTGGGTAACTGTCACTAGTGGGGTATCATAGGGGTCAGTATTGGGCCCTATTCCCTTCAATATATTTATTAATGATCTTGTAGAAGGTTTGCACAGTAAAATATCAATTTTTGCAGATGTCACTAAACTGTGTAAAGTATTTAACATGGAAGAGGACAATATACTGCTACAGAGGATCTGTATAGATTGGAGGTTTGGGCAGATAAGTGGCAGATGAGGTTTAACACTGACAGATGTAAGGTTATGCACATGGGAAGGAAAAATACAGAAAAATTGGTTTCTAGCAAACCCAAAACAATGTCATACAAGACTGTTCAGGCAATGGGGGCACTTTCGATTCATCCGGCCAATTCTCAGCATTTTTGCCAGGTTATAGTGATTGGGGCCAGCGGGTGTCAGGTACATGGCATCCAGCAGTGCCAGATCCAGACATCTCCAACAACCTGCTGTATGCTGGAACAGCCTGCCGGAGATGGCAAATGTGAAACAGACATTATTCTATGTTCACAAAACAATGGACCACTACGCTCAAAGGATGTGCAGGAACGCTTCACGCTAAAAACCGATCCATAGGGCCCCCAATTACCCCATGTATGCCAAGAGAGCTGTCCTTTTGGCATGCTACAGAGTGGATATATGTGAATCAGTCCTTATGTGCCTACTTTTATTTTCTACCCCTCAGTCCTCAGGCTCTACTTACATATATGTGGCCCCTCACAGTAGATAGCCAAGATATGTGCCCCTGTCACAGTAGATAGCCAAGATATGTGCCCTCGTCCCAGTAGCTATCCCAAAATATGTGCCCCTCACAGTTGATATGCCAAGATGTGTGCCCCCTTCACAGTAGATATGCCAAGATATGTGCCCTCTACGGTGGATATGCCAAGGTATGTGTCCAGTGCCCCCTTCACAGTGGTTATGCCCAGATGTGCCCCTTCCACAGGAAGTGAAAAACAATAAATACTCCTCGCCTCAGTCACCTGGACTCTCTCATGATCTGCGCTCCCCATCAGCAGCAGCAGGATAGTGTGACACATCGCGCATGCTGTGTAAGAGGAGCAGAGGCTGATTCCCAGCCTGCCCCGCCTCCTCCTACACAGATCAGCATGACGATGAGAGCATGATTTTAGCAGCTCAGACGGCACTTAATGATTGCAAATGCAGTTGTTGTTATTGCCGACTTAGTAATTGGTACAATATAGGTACAATATTAGACATGCTGGCGATGGATCGCGCTCATCAGGCTACAGTAGTGTAGAATGTGTCTGACTGCCGGCAGTCAGACACATTCTACTACTACTGTGGTCTGATGAAGGGCGGTCCATAAAACGCCCGAAATGTTGTAATATTGTACCTATATTGTACCAATTACTAAGTCCGGCAATAAACAACAACTGCATTTGAAAATACATTTGGAGTGCCTTCTGAATTGCTAAAATATGTACATGTACCCTGAAGTGGAGCGGATACAGCCCTCTGACGTGCACCCTCCAGCCTAAAAGCGACGGAAGTGCTGTGGCTATAAAGTCTAGATGTGAGAGGACATGGCGGCTCAACGGTGGAGCGGGGAGCCACAGTTCCCTGCTTCAGTGGCGTGCCTTGTGTAGCCATTTCTGCCTATCCCCCCGCCCCACCAATCAGCTGTTTGAAAAGGCTTTGGCAGTGGTATGCTGTCTAGATAGTAGCGGCTGTGCAGTGTAAGTACAGCGTCCAATCCTGTTTACTTGAATAAGTAGAGCAGCTGTAATCACACTGCACCACCGCTACAGTGTGCAAGAGTGCCACAGCCTCTTAAAACAGATAATCGGGGAGGGGGTGGCGGGAAAGACTGCACATGGTTGGACTATAGTCAAATAGTGTATTGGGAGGTAAGGTGCCAGGGCGATCATCAACCTCCTAAGACTATACAGCTCTTCCCTTACGTCCCTACCAGCAGCACAGATGGGGTTAACCACCCCCGTGGACTGGCAGGACCAGCGGAATGTTTAATGAGCCCAAGACTAATAACTCAATTTAACAATTAAGTATCTCCTTAAAAGGAGGAAGTCAACCCCAGCCCACTGTGTTTTTTTCCTGTCCTCCTGGACAGGTGGACTAGGCGGTTTGTTCCCTTTCTTATGGTGCGGACCAGGGGAATCCGACTGTTTAATTAAAAACAAAGCATCGCGAAGGCCCGAGGCGGGTGTTGACGCGATGTGATTTCTGCCCAGTGCTCTGAATGTCAAAGTGAAGAAATTCAATGAAGCGCGGGTAAACGGCGGGAGTAACTATGACTCTCTTAAGGTAGCCAAATGCCTCGTCATCTAATTAGTGACGCGCATGAATGGATGAACGAGATTCCCACTGTCCCTACCTAGAAAAAAATGTGACTGCGGTACTTTACATCAACCAGCAGGGAGGCACAAGATCACTTCCCTCTTGTCAGAGATCGGGTGACTCTGATTAGACAGAGTTGTACCTTCCCACTTATCTGCGATCCACATCCAAGGCTCCTCATTATGATAGCGGCTGAGCCGCGGTCTTCCGGTCAGTAGAGTGGTCTTTACATCCGGAGAATCAAGCAGATAGTCCTCAAGTGGGTTTGCCAGAGGTGGATCTCATGGCAACAAGGTTCAATGCCAAGGTGGAGAGGTTCTGCTCCTCTACAGGGAGGACAACCTCTCTGGCGTTAGACGCTCTGTCAATATCCTGGAGGTTCAGGCTGGCTTACATCTTCCCTCCCTTTTCCATGATACC